>APFE030720848.1:0-24977 GCA_000404065.3 Pinus taeda | reverse complement strand
AGACATAAACATACTAAAAATAATGCATAAACTATAGAAAATGATGGATTTGAACAAGGACTGAACAAGGAAAATTAGGCCAAATGAGCCCAAATTGTTACAAATTTTGGGGCTCATCAAGTTGCAGGAGTGTTATCAGTGCTAGCTTGTTTGAGCTGGATCAAGCTATAAAACTCCTTCTCCATCTCCTTTAATTGATCATTTAGTTGCAGCACCAAGTCCGTCATCTCCTCATGATTGGTCTAGATTTCTAGGAATTCTATTGTCTGTGGGTGCTGCAAATGAGGCAACTTGAGCTATTTCTTGAGGTATGCTATGTCCTCATTCTCCTTTTTAATCAGTTTCTTTGTGGCCTTTACATCACTTGGGTCATGGCCCATTTCAATAACCAAGTCCTCCAAGGACTTTATCCTGGTGTCTTTATCTTGTGAAGAGGCTCTCTCTAGCTGGAATTGAGCTGTTATATTTTCTAATGAATCCTGCAACTTGTAAGCAGCCATGGATTTTGCTGTGAGGGTGGTGTAGATCATTTCTCCAGCGTGCTTGTGAAATTCTATTTAATCAATTGGATGAACATCCCTGGCCAAGACCTCAAAATTTGTCTTCTTGTAGTTTGTTGAGGTCTTTGGTTGCTGTATAACGCGCTGCAAGAATGAGACCTGCATTTTTTGTTCTTTGATGTCAAATGCTGACATCAGTCTGGTCTGGTTTGGCGGTGTGAGCTTGAGATATTGGGTATATGTCTCTGCCTTCAGTCTCTCATTCCTCATTTTGATTTCTTTAAATCTATATTTGATGTAATTTTCCTTGTCAGCTGGCCTGACATAGGAAGAAATCTCCATACTCGACTGTCTATCTATTAACTGTGTGTTGGATGTTGAGGGCTGTTGTGTCTCCTCTGATGCAGCTGCTTCTTTACCTTTCTGTCTCATTGCCTCAGTGTCATTTATTTATTATGATGCAATGTTATCCTCTTGTTCAAAGATGGGATTCAATTTGGGCCTCTTGCTTGGTTCCATGAGCTCATCAATAGTCTCCATGGCAGAGCTAGATGCCTCACTACTGCTCCTTTTAGGATTCTTCTCCTCATTTACTGGAGTCTATATGATAGGAGGAATGTTCATTGGCCCTCCATGTTCTAGAACCTGCAGGAAAGAGTTGTGATCAAATTATCTCTCCAAATCAATAAGTGTATTGTCTATATCCACAACAGTGCTATCCATGTCAATCAAAGTGTTCTCCACCCACTCATCCTGGCTAGCAAACTATTCAATGTCAGGCCTTGGGTGGTGGATGTATCCTCCCAACTTGACCTTGAGTCTGAACTTGTTTATGACCCCATGAGGGTCATAGTGCCAGACGAAACAATTTTTAAATTTCATTAGTTGAAGTAACCTGTCAGCCTCTGGTCCAGCTTCTCTATTGTTGCAAATAAATGGGCCCATTTGGTTCTTCACTCTGAACTAGGTTTTCTTCCTATAAGCTAGGAAGTTGATCTGATCAGAGCTGAACATTTGCCTGAAGTATTCAAGAGCAAATACCCTCATAGGGAGGTATTTGGGAAACTTGTAGGGGGCTAGCTCACAACCATAAATCCTGATCTCAGTGTGGTTTTGGTACAAGTACCAATCTCCCACCTTGTTGTTCTTGGCCAATTGCAGTAATCTCTTAATCTCTGGGCTGATTCTAGGCAGAGTCTTAGAAGTCAGCATGTTCATGACAAGGTACACAAAAGAGTCTATGAAGTCTTTGTAGGTGAATGATGTGGAAAACTTGTGGACCAAGGGTGTCTAGTAGATGACCAATCTCTCCTTTCCCTTGGTGTCCAATTTCTGGATCCTCAAAGGGAATTTATCTGTCTAGTAATACAAGAACATATGAAACAAAATGAAGGGTATTTGAAAACTCTTTCAGTGGGAAACCTAGTGAACTGTTCATGCATTCTATCTGCAATGAACTGGGAATAATCATACATGACAATAGGATGCTTTCTTGGAGTGAAAATGGATAAGAAGGCCATGATGAACTCATCCACATGCTTATCTGATGTGAATCCTAGGATGCATGAGATCATGGTGATTATTCTCCTGCCAGTCTCTAGAAAAATAGTGGCAGCATAGAGTGGAATGTCTATAGGAGTATGCCTCTCCTCAATGATGAAATTCTGGAATATTTGTTTGATTTTGAGTGGGTCCAATGTGATGTACAGGTCCAACAGGTTTCCAATGGACAAAGCAGTTAGATTAGGACTAGGCTGGATTTGTAGCATCTGGTTGATGGATTCAGCAGTGATGGTGAATAATATCTCATGGTTTAGTGCCTCAATATCCCTATGGCTTGGAACATAATAGGCATGACAAAAATGTACTATGTCTGGGAATGGGTGGACATCTGCAAATGCATACTTGGGCAAATTGGATTCCCAAAGGTTTATATCATCACCATGGTTTAGAACCTATCCTTGACTCGACCATGGATTTTTAGAAGGTTGCTTGGAGTGGTTGTGTCTTTAATTTGGAGATCCTTATCTGCCAAGGACAAATGGTCAATGTCCAGGAGAGGGGTTGCGACCGATCTAACATCCAAAGAGGTTGGGGCAGCCATATTTGTGATAATATAAGGGAATTGGGCTTTTACATCTTGTGAAATTGGAATCTTGGCAACTATGGTACAGGGGTAGGGTATCGACAGTTTGCAGGTAAGAGTTTTGGTATTTTAGGAGAGGGAATACTCTCAATTTAAGGGAATTCAATTAAATTCAATCAATTATTTAATGAATTTTACTATACGTTTTAAACTGAGAGGGCCATTATGGTCTTATGTCAAAATACCCGGAACTTATGGTTGGGGCTGCAAACTGGTCTTTGAATGGTGGTTGCATAAGTTTTTGTGGCTTCAGGTGTGCTGTGGATAGCCGAATTGGGTGTCCGGTGGTGTTTCAGATAGTACACAATGGTTGACAACTGGTTGCAGAAGCTCGGAAGGTGTAGGAGAGCTGAGAATGCTTTCACAAAGAAAACACGAAAAGAGTGAAAATGGGGGTATGCGGGCTTTTAACTGGGAGTGGTTAGAAATTGGCGGGGAATTATTTTTATGAACAATGATGGTTTTGCTATATGGTGGGGAGGTGGTATTTGGGGGATATCACACCGCTTATGGGGGTCGGGTGGTATTTTCCCAAGAGCACCTGACTTAGCGCGATACTGCCACGTAACCCAAGGGGGCTCAGGCAATACTACCCATATCGCGTGCTTTCGGGCCGATAAAGATCGGGTAGTGAGGGGGTACGATATGGGCGAGGGCCATAGGATCTGGGGGTGGACGATCTAATGGTCATCGTGTGGCAGAGTAGTGCGACAGGGAATGGGGGCAGAAGTTAGCGGGGCCCATGGAATTAATTACACTTAAGTTGTAATTAACCAATGATTAACTGCGGGTTTAACTACAATTCGAGTTTATGAAGTGGGGCCAAGGTTTTATTGGAAAATGATATTATACAGAATTTAATGCTACGGGAGGGGGGGTGAGGGGGTTTAAACTTAGGACAAAGGATTTTTATGAGTGTTTTGGGGTTTTTAGGGGAATTAATCAAAGGGAAAGTGATTTTTCCAAGTGGAAAAGGGTTTCACACTAGGGGAAAGGGATTTTTGTGAAAGGGGATGAATTTAGAAGGTAAATTGGCTAGGGAATGTGTGAAACCAAGGGGTAGGAGTCAAAATGAAGGGAAATGGTGTCTTCGCAAGCCATGAGGGGTAAAAGGGAAATTAGTAAGTATATAGGTGGGGTGAAATGCAATGGGGGGAAGTTAGGCAAATCAACTTATGACCATCCTTTTTCTTTCACAACTGCTCCTGCACACTAAAACACATAATTAAACATGATAGACATGCTTATGCCTCAAATAGCTTGTATTTCTGCAACCTTTCTTCTACTTACCCTTTTACTTCCCCTAACATTCTTTCTTCACTTTGTTGGTTGCACTTAAGCTAGCAAACCCTTTTCTTTCCTTTTTCTTTTATGAAACAAACTATCTACTTCTAAACTTATATCTTCCAAGGGCTCAGATTAAATTGATGAGATCCTTTTATTTCTCTACCTATCTACTAATCTGCCAAGATTAAACTGTTTGGTCAGATCTTTATTCTCTATCTATAAATATGAAATTCAAAGCATGAAGTAGTCAAGATTAAAGAGTTTGACTATCATGGGTTGTGGCATGTATGAAAAGCTGTACACAACCATTATTTAAGACAGTAAAGTAAAAAGTAGTGGCACTTGGACTTGTACACTTTCATGATCTGTTTTTGTTTGGGGTTCATATCTTTTCATTTTTTTGACCTTTTCTTATTTTTATTGTCATTTGATATTTCTTTTAGGACATACCCTCTTTTGATTTTTTAATTTTAATATGGAAAACATTTGCAGAAAGCAAAGGTATGTACAATATTACAAGACTTAACCTCAGCCAATTCAAAATTATGAATCCTATCACTATAGGACTCTAACAGTGGCTCCACATGGGGATGGCATTTCCTGGTGAAATGTTAAGAACTCTAAAGACCATTAGCCCTTGAATTGTGACTGAAGTTACCTTGTAAACTGTGCTTCTGTGATTCTGCTTTATTGATAGTTATGACAGTGAATCCTTCAAAGCTCAGGGCCTTCTCTCCGGGATTTAGCTTCAAAGGATTACCATCCAATCCAATCTACACTTTGCAACGTTATTTACAATGATGCAAATTAAAGTGAACTATTATGACTCAGTGGAAAAATAATGCTTCAACATCCTACCATTAAGAGGTCCTCCTAGTAGTTCTGATCCATCTATTTCTCTCAAGAAAAAGGCATTGTTGCCCCTGTAGCCATAAATGACATAGGGCCCTTTCCACAAAAAAACAAATTTTCCATGCTTTCCTTTTTCTTCTCTCCTTGAATCCCACTTAAGGAATTTATATCCTATGTAAAAATCATCTGCTTTAGTTTTTTTTTTATCAAAAACCTTCTTGATTTTGTCCTGGATTACCTATGTTTTTACATATACTTCCTCTTTGGTCTGCTGTAGGTGTATGGTATGATTTATTCTTCTCTGAATATCATTTGATTCCACCTGTAATTCCTAGATGATATTCATCACTAGGACTCCCAAAGATGATGGGAAAACTGCATCCATCCCGTAAACCGGTTGATAAGGTGATGTTCTAATGGACCTTTTAGTAGTCAGTCTCTCTGCCCATAAGGCATTGACTAGCTTCTTGTTCCATGTCTTTTTATTATCTTCCAACAATTTCTTAATGATATTGACCAGGCTTTTGTTAGATGACTCTACTAGTCCATTACCTTGAGGGTAATAGGCTGTGGAGTGGCCAAGGGTGAGGCGGTATTTGTTACCGAAGTCTATCATTCTCTTGGATTTAAAGGTAGCTGCATTATCAATAATGAGATTCTGGGGACATCCAAATCTTGACAGGATATTACTCTCTAGGAAGGAGATTATGATAGTGTATGTGGCTTGCCTAGAAGGTATGGCCTCTATCCATTTGGTAAAATAGTCAGTGGCTGTCAGAACCACTCGTGCTGAGTTGAGGAGACTGGGTGTGTTTCTCCAATGAAGTCTAACCCCCATTGTTGAAATGGAATTTCAGTGGAAATTGGTTTAAGAGGCAAGAATAAAAGTTTTCTCTTTACCTCAAATATCTGTCATTGATGAGAGGAGGTCACATGTTTCTTTACATCTGCAAAAAAAGTGGGCCAGTAGAAACCAACCCTCAGGATTTTGTCAGAAGTAGTCTTCTAGTACAAGTGTCCTCCACAATCTCCTGCATGAAACTCTTGCATAATTTTATCAGCTTCATTTTTCAGTAAACAATTCAAAAGAATACCACTATTGTCTTTCCAAAATAATGCATTATGTATGATGCAATACTTTAATGACTTCATCTTTAAAAATCTAGCTTTAGTTTTTGTCGAACTAGGAGGAGCTTGTAAATTTTGTAATACAAATATAATATCTGCATACCACGGTGAATCAGTAAAAGGTTCACTGATCATTGGAGTCGCCATCTCTTCCTGATCATCAAGGGCACTAATGAAGTTTATATCAAGGGCTTGACAGTTCAATTCAACCATGAGTTTGGCTAAACCTTGGCCTTTGATAAGCTTAGTTGGCTTTATCTCTATGTCATATTCCAATATTGTGGCAATCCACTTGCCTTTTTTCACTTCAGGCCCATTTTGTGTCAAATTTTCCTTAACTACAGAATTTGGAACATAAGCAATAATGTGAGAATACATAATGTATACTCTAAAGTCCTTAATTTTCTTTACTAAAGCTAATACTTGTTTTTCCATAATATTGTATTTGAGTGTGGCATCTCTTAAGGATTTACTAAAAAATGCAATTGGTTGTTCATATCCTTGGATGTTCTTTTGCAACAAGACTACTGTAATGGTGTGTTATGAAGTAAAAGAAAAAATTATAAAATCCTTGTTAAAATCAGGACGTATTAGGACTGGAGTTTTGGTTAAGGCTTCCTTGATGGCTTAAAAGGATTGTTTGGCCTCCACTATCCATTTAAGTGCCAAGTCCTTTCTTAGCATGTTATTTACTTCTCTAATCAGTTCTGCTAGATTTGAAATGAATCTCCTAAGAAAGTTTATCTTGCCTAGAAATGACTGTAACTCTGTAATGTTTCTAGGATGGGTAATGGTCAAAATGGCCTCTATTCTATCAGGATCTATTCTAATCCCATCTTTACATATGATATGTCCCAACAGTGTTCCCTCTTCCTGACCAAAGAGTGTCTTTTTGGGATTTAAAGAAATCCCAAATTTTCTACATTTGATCAATACTCTTCTTAGGTGGTCTAGGTGTTCATTGTCAGATTTAGAGAAGACTGTGATGTCATCTTGGTATACTACTAGGACACCATGGATTTCCTTGGAAAAAGCTATATCCATAGCTCTTTGAAATGTGGCTCCTGCATTCATTAATCCAAAAGGCATCTTCAAATACATGAAGGTACCCCAAGGAGTAGTAAATGCATTTTTGGCTTGGTCCTCAAGTTGAACTAAGATCTGGTTATATGCAGAGAATCCATCTAACAGTGAAATCCTGGATGAGCCTACTAACCTCTACAATATATGGTCCATTTTTGGTAGAGGATAATTATCTTTTAGTGAGACTTTGTTTAAATTTATGAAATCTACACAAAGTCTAATTTCACTAGTCTTTTTCCGAGTAGTGACTAAGTTTGAAATCCAATCTGAGTATCTAATGGGGGCTATTATTTGGGCATCAAACATTATTTTGACTTCCTTCTCAATAGAGGGCATAAGAACCAGGTTTATCCTCCTAAGTTTCTGTTGAAAAGGTTTATGATCTTCTTTTAGAGGTATTTTGTGTTGGATTATGTTGGTGTCATAAGATTTTAAGTCTTCATAACTCCAGGCAAATACATCCTGGAACTCTTTAAACAACTTGATGTATTTAACCTTTTCCTCTGGAGGTAAGGCTTTTAACATTTTAATGAGTTTTGGTATATCCTTAGTTCCTATGTTAACCTCTTCTATGTGAGATCTCAAAGGTTCCATTTTGGGTTTCCTAGCTAAATAATTAGAGTCAAACAAATCTTCTGAAGGGACTAATCCCTTAGGCAAAAAATTATTTTTCAGATTAAGAATTTCAGGATCATCATTCATTATTTATTCAATCTCTACATTCTAAACTATCTATTTCTACTCTAATAAATTTAGTTGGTTTAGCTACATCTAAAATATTTGCATCTAGTTTACTTTCTATATTATTGTCTATTGTACAGTCAATATCTATCTTACAATTCTGAAATTCACCTTCATTGTTCATGAAATCGTAAATCTGAGAATCCTGGGAGAAAATTTGTCAATACTTCAGGTTGTTTGTATGACATGCCTATGTTTGACTTCTGCAGTGTACTGATGGTTGGGTTGAAATGTCAATTTACAGGTACTAGCAAAAGTGGCCAAACTGTGGGCCTGCATGTTTTGTTTTCTAGTTATGGCAGCAAAGTTTGTTTCCAAGAGATCTTTGATCAAGTCTAGAACAATATCCCTATATTGACCAAACCTAGGGTTGCTCATAAAGTATTCACCATTAATCTGTTTAATAATCAACTCCGAGTCTCCCATGATGGAAACTCTTTTGGCTCCCAGTTTCCTAACCAATTGTAACCCTAGAATTAGGGCTTCATATTTGACCATGTTATTGGTACACTTGAAGTTCAATCTGAAAGCATGTCCTTCAGCATGGTTACTCTCCATTTATGGATCCACACTCCTGTACCAGCCCCTAACCTATTGACATACCCATCAAAGTCTAGATGCCATAATGATTCATGAAATATGTTCTCACTGTCAGCTGTTCTATATTTCAGGTCTTTAGCTGTGATTTCCTTTTTATTTTATCATTTTATGTATTGTAGAAGATAAAAGAGTCCATATCTCAATGCATGGAGTATATGGGAAAGTTTTGTGGTTTTTCCTCACTACTCACCATTTATTTCATCAAGGTCTCTCTATACGGTTTTCTAGGTTGGCAAAAAACAGATATGGCAGCATAAGACATATCTGACTGCTAGGATCCTTGCAGTTTTGCTCCCCATGAGTGAGATAGCAGCATTCCATATGTCGGTGGGATGTCTGCAAATACAACTTCCATTAGAATACTCTTTGTAGGGCACTGGATAAGAGTTACACATAAGTCCTTAATCAAACCAAGGCATTTAACTTGGCTGGAGTCAAAAGAGAACAAATCCTTATATGGCCTGGTAATGTCTAGGTTCACTCTTTCCATTATTTCCTTTGGCATCAAATTGTGGGATGCCCCTGAGTCCAACATAGCCTTATGCAATATTTTGTCATGAATGTTTAGGCTAATGTAAAAAGGAGGAACTCCCCCTTGCTGATGAATACCATTGGCCTTAGGGCCAAACAATAATTCAGGCTGATCATCATTCAAATTAACAGAATCCTCTCCCTCTCCTATGTTTAAAGTCTCAGTTATCTGTGACCTATAAGATTCATTCTTTACTAGTTCAGTCAAGGGAACTAATATCTTTAATCTTTCTATTTCAGTTTTGATGTTGAAAGGGAGCTGAGGTTTGTTTGTTTGATTTAGATCTTCCTTAACATGTGCAATTTGTGTGTCCTTATATGTTTCTCAGTACTAGGCATTTCAGTCTGTGTTTCTACTGTTTTGCCTTGATTTCTTTTATTTTGAGTGTTTTTAGTAATTGTCTCTATTTGGGTTTAAGTGGAGGTTATATCTACAATTTTAGGGGTTGAATTCTCCAGTGTTCCCCTAGGGAGGATTTGTAACACTTTGTTAACTGGAGCTTCTTTTATTATCTTAGTCTGGGTTTGGATGGATCTTTTAATGGGAGTCTCGTTATTCTTTTTACTTCTCAAGCTATATTTTTTATGTACCTCGTATATAGCTAACTCATATCCCTGTTTAAAATCAAAGGATTCAATAGATTCTAGCTGCAACTGCTACAACATATATAACTCCTATTCTTCTTGAGTAAGAAAAACAATGTCTTCCTCTTTGGTTTCTAGTAAGTTAATCTGGGTATCATCCTATCCTTCTTGGTTCTATGAATCCTCAACATAGTTCTCTTGGAAGGGAGGCCTAATCTATTGATCTGGTGTAGAATTTTTTCTAGCATTAGGGTTCTTCCTAGAACTGGGGTTTCTTATTGGGGGTTGTTGTTGTTGATTCTCGCATTGATTTTTCCTCTCCATTTTCTCTAATCTATCCATTGTTCTCTTTAAAATTTTAGTTAAAATATC
Organism: Pinus taeda; assembly: GCA_000404065.3. Classification (NCBI taxonomy): domain Eukaryota; kingdom Viridiplantae; phylum Streptophyta; class Pinopsida; order Pinales; family Pinaceae; genus Pinus; species Pinus taeda. The sequence goes on along the minus strand of APFE030720848.1, from coordinate 15,152 downwards.
TACTTTTCCATCTGAAGTGGAAGATTCCTCTTTAAATACATTTTTTTTTCATTTCTCATTCGTGCTTTCTTAGCTAATAGGTTGGCCTCTACACTAACAACATTGCTTTGCATTTGTTTAAGCGTTTTAGGGTTTCTTTCCCTTAGCTGGTATGCCATGTCAGTGTCAAAACCATCAGGGAACTTAATTAATGCTAGGTCAGGTGGAGGCTTAATATTGGTTGGAATTGCATTGTAGATACTATTGAACCTAGTGCAATAGTCCTGAACTGACTCATTAAGAGCTCTTCTAATGTTTTCATATTCAGAAGTATTTGCAATGGGTTTTTATTTCTCTCCTATCTATCAGTGAATAACTTATGAAAATTAGCTAAGTCTGCAATATGGTTGGTAGGAAAGGCTTTGAACCATTTCTTGACATCCCCAGTTAAAGTTTGGGCAAACAACCTCATTTGGACATCTGATTCATCTATCTCATGCAACTCAAAAAAGTCAGACATATTGTTTACATGCTGCTGGGTAGTGTAATGACCAGTAGCATCAAACATGAATATTTTACTCTGATAATATGGGGGCATGGCATGGAGTTGTGCAGGTAAAACAAGAGGTGCATATCGGTTTTCCATTGTTGTGATTCTGGCTTGACTAGGGGGTAAAGTTGTGGTACTTGAGGAAGGAATTGAAACTGATGGAGGCGAACTAGATGATGATGAGGATGGTTGATTAATAACTGGTTTAGGTGATTGGATTGTGGTAGATATAATTGGTGAAGTTGTGGTAAAAGAAGGGGTATTTACGGTGAATGAAGTTTCTACTTCAACAGATTGTTGAATGTAAGAATCACCTATATTACTTATCAATTTAGAGGCCCAAGCTTCTATCTTGTCAAAAGTCTCAACGACAAATTTATCTAAATTTGAATGAATAATCCTTTTTGATTCAATGTGTTGAACAAACTCGGAGTCTATGACTTTTTCATGGATTGCATTCTCAGATTTACTTCTAAATAAAGGATGTCCTCTAAAGTTGACAACTCCTTAGGGAGTGATTTGGATCTAACTAACCTGCTACTACTGGCTTGAGTTCTTGTTGTTTTGGGTTGTCTTGAAATTATTTCTAGGTCATCAACTATAGTTGCTGGGTTTGGATCTAGGTTTTCCCCGGTGTAGTGAATCTTCTTGGGAGCCAAAATTTTAACTTTTTAAACTGTTTTTATGATTTTTTTTCAAGTTTAACTTTCAGAAAATGAACTTAAGGGGATCAAGATTAAATTTAAGGTTTCCTTAAAGTTTTATGAGACTGAGGATCAAAGTTCCCAGTATGGTCACCAGAAATGTTATCACTCTAATATTTCTTTTGAAGTTAATGAAGAAAGAAAAGTCAAAGGTAACCACAAACACTTTTGGAGATCAGGACCTAGCCTTCCTGTTTCTCAGAGAGGGCTCTCTCTTTATAATTTAACTTTGTTTTAATTAAGATGATTTTAGGCTAGTTATTACATGCACTTCGGTTTTGGTTTGAGATTTTGGGTGGTGGGATCACTTTACTTAGATGAATAGAGGTTTGCTTTTACCATTGGGCTATGGAGTCTAATGTCAGACAAACAAGACTGGATTCAGTTCTAAAAACAATGTCTACAGGGCAAGATGGATGAGTTATTGTAGATATCAAAGGCTAAATGGTGGAATGGTTTCAAATCGGATCCAGAGAGAAATTAAGGGTTCCCTAGTCCAGACTTTGGAAGGAATGAAAGAAGTCAATCGGGATGGGAGAGAAATTAAGGGTTCTCAAATCTGGGTATCAGAGGAAAACATGTAAATGACTAACTGTGCAAAACAGAGTGTAATTAAACAAACTACGAGTGATACTTCTAGTTAATTCATTCAAATTTAGAACACATTTAAGATTATGAAACACATAAGAAGGTAACAAAATCACACAAAGGAAGTACTTCACTGCAAATGGCTCATCTCATTAATCTTGTAGCGAAATGCTTTTATTACTTGCTCTAGTCTGTTGACTTGAAAATGGTACAATCACCCTTAGGTTTAAGATCAAAATAAATCTACAACTGTAAAATAATCCACACATAATACTTCAAATTTTGAAGTATTTATACAAATGGAATTACAAAATATCTGAAACTGCTTTCAGAAATAATCTAGAAAAAAAGAAATATCTTGTTGCAAGAAGATAGAGACAGCTATTGAAATGCTTCTTGTTGTCCTTGTCATTAAGGTTATGCTGGCTTTGCTCTTTGATCTTTTACCCTTTATGCTACTTAGCTATTTGGTCTTTACGCTGGATGTTTTGTTTTACTTTAACCTTTTACCTGATAAAGTTTAACCCTGTTGACCAATCAATATCCTTTTACCTTGTTGTTTCACTTTTTACTATAGATTTATAATTTACTGTCCTTTTACTATAGTAAATCATTCAGTTTTTCCCATCTTTCTCCATCTGGTAATTAGATATTGATAATTTTTCTGTATATCTCATCTACCTCTGCATATTTTGAGAAAGTGGGCTTATTAATAAACATGTGTTTTACCTCATGCTGGAGGTAAAACAAGTTTTCAAACGTTTGGTACAACACTTTACCTATTGGCATGCCCTTCATGGATGAAGTGATTACCTATTCTTAGGCCACTTCCCCGATCTTCTTGTTGTAATCTGCTTGTGTCCTTAAATTGTCATTTATTACTAGGGGATTAGGTAATCCCTTTTCCTTCAAAGGTTAAAACTTAGCCATGAACCTGTCAATGGCTAGTTGCATGTTCTGACACTTATCTTCTAAATTCAACATCAAATTCCTCTTGGTGAGGACTTTCTTGACATCCAAAATTGTACCTGTCCTTTTAGGTATTTCAAGCTCTTGCAGCTAATACTTATTCTTGGAGTTGAGGAAGTGGATGATTCTTGTTGCTTCCTCTGGAATATCTCCAATTTCTATTTTAACCCTTTCAATGGCTTCTGTAACCTGCTTTATTAAATATATCTGCTCAAATATGACCTAGATGGATGACCAAATATCATTGACGGAGTCAATGATATTGGCCCACAATTGCTCTTTGGCCTTACCTATAGGCTTAGTCAAAGTCAGTGCTTTCTCCAGGCTCTTTATCCTTTCATTCATCCTTGCAACATTTTTTTCTTCTTCTTTATGCATGATTTGTGCAAGCTTGCAATCTGTCTCAAGGTTGCCGACTTTCTCCTTCAGTTTGTTCATCTCATTGGTCTGAATGGACATTTCTTCCATTGCTTTGACTAGCCTGTTTTCTTCCTCACTTGTGGAGGCTATTGCTGTTGATCCTATTGCTGATGTATTCTGTGCAAATGTTGATAGTGTAGTGCCCATTGGAGCAGTGGGAGCTAATGCTACTGCCAGAGTAGAAGGTACAACTGTGGTCACTGTTGGAATGAAAATTGCAGAAGCATTATCAATGCTAGCTTGTTTGAGCTGGATCAAGCTATCCAACTCCTTCTCCATCTCCTTTAAGTGGTCATTCAGTTGCAACACCAAGTCCATCATCTCCTCATGATTGGTATGGCTTTCTAGGACTTCTTTTTTCTATGGGTGCTGCAAATGAGGCAACTTGAGCTGTTTCTTGAGGGCTGATATTCCCTCATTCTTCTTTTTAATCAGTTTCTCTGTGGCCTTTACATCACTTGGGTCATGGCCCAATTCAATAACCAAGTCCTCCAAGGACTTTACCCTGGTGTCTTTAGCCTATGACGAGGCTCTCTCCAACTTGAATTGAGCTGTTATATTGTCTAATGAATCCTGCAACTTGTAAGTAGCCATGGCTTTTGCTGTGAGGGTGGAGTAGATCATTTCTACAACCTGCTTATGAAATTATATCTGATCAATGGGATGAACATCCCTGGCCAAGAACTCAATTTTTTTTCTTGTAGTCTGTTGAGGTCTTTGGTTGTTGTATAGTGGGCTGCAAGAATGAGACCTGCATTTTTCCTTCTTTGACGTCAGATGTTGACATCAGTCTGGTCTAGTTTGGTGGTGTGAGCTTAAGATATTGGGCGTATGTCTCTGCCTTCATTCTCTCATTCCTCATTTTGATTTCTTTAAATCTTTATTTGATGTCCTTTTCCTTGTCAACTGGCCTGACATAGGAAGAAATATCCATACTCGGCTGGCTATCTATCAATTGTGTGTTGGATGTTGAGGGTTGTTGTGTCTCCTTTGATGCAACTGCTTCTTTACCTTTCTATCTCATTGCCTCAGTGTCAATTATTTTTTCTATGCAATGTTATCCTCCTGTTCAAAGACAGGATTCAATTTGGGCCTCTTTCTTGGTTCCATGAGCTCATCAGTAGTCTCCATGGCAGAGCTAGATGCATCATCCCTGCTCCTTTTAGGATTCTTCTACTCATTTGCTGGAGTCAGTATGATAGGAGGAATGTTCATTGGCCCTCCTTGTTCTGGAACATGTAGGAAAGAGTTGTGATCAAATTGTCTCTCCAAATCAATAAATGTATTCTCTATATCCAGAACAATGCTGTCCATGTCAATCAAAGTGTTCTCCACCCACTCATCCTGGTTAGCAAACTGTTCAATGTCAGGTCTTGGGTGGTGGAAGTATGCTCCCAACTTGACCTTGAGTCTGAGCTTGTTTATGACCCTATGAGGGTCATAGTGCCAGATGAAATTTTTTTAAATTTCATTAGTTGAAGTAACCTATCGGCCTTTTGTCTAGCTTCTCTGTTGTTGCAAATAAATGGGCCCATTTGGTTCTTCACTTTGAACTGGGTTTTCTTCCTATAAGCTAGGAAGTTGATCTCATCAGAGCTGATGATTTGCTAGAAGTACTCAAGAGAAAATACCCTCATATGGAGGTATTTGGGCAACTTGTAGGGGGCTAGCTCACAGCCATAAATCCTGATCTCAGTGTGGTTTTGGTACAAATACCAATCTCCCACCTTGCTATTCTTGGCCAATTACAGTACTCTCTTAATCACTGGGTTGATTCTAGGCAGAGTCTTAGAATTCAACATGTTCATGACAAGGTACAAAAAGAGTCTATGAAGTCTTTGTAGGTGAATGGTGTGGAAAAATTGTGGACCAAGGGTGTCCAGTAGATGATTGATCTCTCCTTTCCCTTGGTGTCCAATTTCTGGATTTCAAAGGGACTTTATTTGTCTAGTAATACATGAACATATAAAACAACACTGAAGAGTATTTGAAAACTCTTTCGGTGGGAAATCTAGTGAACTGTTCATGCAATTTGTCTGCAATGAACTGGGCATAATCATACATGACAGTAGGAGGATTTCCTGGAGTGAAAATGGATAAGAAGGCCATGATGTCCTCATCCACATGCTCATCTGATGTGAATCCTAGGATGCATGAGAGCATGGTGATTATTCTCCTACTAATCTCTGAAAAAATAATGGCAACATAGGGTGGAATGTCTATAGGAGTATGTCTCTCCTTAATGATGAAATTATGGAATATTTGTTTGATTTGACTGGGTCCAGTGTGATGTATAGGTCCAACATATTTCCAATGGACAAAGGAGTCAGATTAGGACTAGGCTGGATTTGCAACATCTAGTTGATGGATTTAGCAGTGATGGTGAATAATATCTCATGGTTTGGTGCCTCAATAGCCCTATGGCTTGGAACATAACAGGCATGACAAAAATGTACTATGTCTGGGAATGGGTGGACTTCTGGGAATGTATACCTGGGCAAATTGGATTCCCAAAGGCATATATCATCAGCATGGTTTAGGAACCTATCCTTGGCCCAACTGTGGATTCTCAGAAGGTGGCCTAGAGTGGCTGTGTCTTTAATTTGGAAATCCATGTTTGCCAGGGCCAAATGGTCAATGTCCAGGTGAGGGGTTGTGACCGGTCTGACATCCAAAGTGGTTGGGGCAGCCATATTTGTGATAATATAAGGGAATTGGGCTTTTACATCTTGTGAAAATGGAGACTTGGCAACTCTGGTACAGGGGTAGGGTATGGCAGTTTGCTGGTAAGAGTTTTGGTATTTTAGGAGAGGGAATACTCTCAATTTAAGGGAATTCAATTAAATTCAATCAATTATTTCATGAATTTTACTATATGTTTTAAACTGAGAGGGCCATTCTGGTTTTATGTTAAAATACCTAGAATTTATGGTCAGGGCTGCAAACTGGTCTTTGAATGGTGGTTGCAGAAGTTTTTGTGGCTTTAGGTGTGCTGTGGATGGCTGAATTGGGTGTCTGGTGGTGTTTTGGACAATACTTGGTGGTTGAAAATTGGTTGTAGAAGCTCGAGAGGTGTAGGAGAGCTCAAAATGCTTTCACAGAGAAAATGTGTGAAAAGAGTGAAAATGGGGGTATGCAGGGCTTTTAATCGGGAGTGGTTAGAAATTGGCGGGGAATTATTTTATGAATAGTGATGGTTTTTTTATATGGCGGGGAGGCGGTGTTTGGGGGATATCACACCACTTATGGGGGTCAAGGGTTATTTTCCCGAGAGCATGCAACTTAGCATGGTGTCCCCACATAACCCAAGGGGGCCCGGGCAATACCGCCCATATCACATGCTTTCAAGCCAGTAAAGGTTGGGCAATGAGTGGGTGCGATATGGACGAGGGTCGTAGGGTCTAGGGGTGGACGATCCAATGGTCATCGCATGGTAGAGTATCACAACGGGGAATGGGGGTGGAAGTTAGCGGGGCCCATGGAATTAATTACACTTAAGTTGTAATTAACCAATGATTAACTGCAATGCGGGTTTATGAAGTGGGGCCAAGGTTTTATCGGAAAATGATATTATATTGGAATTTAATGAAGTGGGGGGGGGGGGGTGAGGGGGGTTTAGATTTAGGACAAAGGGTTTTTATGAGTGTTTTGGGGTTTTTAGGGGAATTAATCAAAGGGAAAGTGATTTTTCCATGGGGAAAAGGGTTTCACACTAGGGGAAAGGGATTTTTTGGAAGGGGGATGAATTTAGAAGGTAAATTGGCTAGGGAATGTGTGAAACCAAGGCATAGCAATCAAAATGAAGGGAAATGGTGTCTTCACAAGCCATGAGGGGTAAAAGGGAAATTAGTAAGTATATAGTGGGGGGTGAAATGCAATGGGGGAAAGTTAGGAAAATTAGCTTATGAGCATCCTTTTTCTTTTAGAACTGCTCATGCACACTGAAACACATAATTAAAGATGATAGATGTGCTTATGCCTCAAATAGCTTGTATTTCTGCAACATTTCTTCTACTTACCCTTTTACTTACCTTAACATTCTTTCTTCACTTTGTTGGTTGCACTTAAGCTAGCAAACCATTTTCTTTCCTTTTTCTTTTATGAAACAAACTATCTACTTCTAACCTTATATCTTCCAAGGGGTCAGATTAAACTGATGAGCTCCTTTTATTTCTCTACCTATCTATTAATCTACCAAGATTAAATTGTTTGGTCAGATCTTTATTCTCTAGCTATAAACATTAAATTCAAAGCATGAAGTAGTCAAGATTAAACAATTTGACTATCATGGGTTGTGGCATGTATGATAAGTTGCACACAACCATTATTTAAGACAGTAAAGTAAAAAGTAGTGGCACTTGGACTTGCACACTTTCATGATCTGTTTTTTTTTGGGGTTCATATTTTTTTTCACTTTTTTGATATTTTCTTATTTTTCTTTTCCTTTGATATTTCTTTTAGGACATACCCTCTTTTCATTTTTTAATTTTAATATGGAAAACATTTGCACAAAGCACAGGTATGTATAATATTACAAGAGTTAATCTCAACCAATTCAAAATTATGAATCCTATCACTATAGGACTCTAACACTAGGGACTATCCCATCTAGGGATTCATCAAATCTGTCACAAGTGCTTGAGCATCTTCACATTGACCATACTAGGTTTCATATCTCATATCTATTCCATATACCAGGGTTTATCTCAAAACCCTAACCTCATAAAACCCTAATAATCAAGATGCCTATGATTTTCCTCAAACCCTAGAATTCTTTTAGGTCTCCACCATCTTCTTCTTTCTTTCATCAATGGTTTCATCATCAGGGTGATCTCCATGGCTTTTATCAAGTCCAACTCTGACACCATGTTAAATTTTATTAGGGCTATATTGTTCTTTCCTTTGATAATTTCATTTCTTCATTAACACATTAAGTTCACCCCTTAACATCATGACATTATTAAGATTTACATCATTATTCATCAGCATATGAAACTATGTAGAAAGAACAATATCATCATTATTAATGCATTTGAACATAAAGGAACAATAGAAAAAAAGAATGCACACATAGAGACACCAGGATTGGTCAGAGACTACGGAAAAACCCACTATGGGGAAAACCCTTGAAAATTATTCTTCTTATAGATTGTCATCAAATTATTTAGAAAAAGAGAGTACAATGATCCATATATTCACAACAACTAGAACATCCATGAAATGAACCTAAACATGGTTGTATTCAAAACCCCGATTCTGAGGACTTTAATGTACTTTCATTGTCTATAGCCTACTGCTGAACACTATTGTCACTTGAGCAAAATATTTGGAGTACTGAAGTTTCATCTTTTAGTCCTAGATGCATGCAAGAGGAGTTGTGCTAAAGAGTATGGCAGTCCTGAATGCTCCTTGGTGAACTGTATGCAAGCGACTAGGGACAAGTACACTCAGATCTACCTTAAACCCCTAGGTGCACCCTTCAGGCTACTATGTGAGCATCTGAGACTTCCTAAATGAACCCTTGACCATTCTGTGAATGCGTCTGGGATTGAGAATTCTTAGTTACAAGCCAGTGATCGAGAAATAGAAACCCCTGATTCGTATGAGCTTCATCCCTGTAGTTTCAAATGCTTGTGTGAACTTTCTCCATTAGACCTGTGTGAACCAAGAAAATAGAAGAGAAGAGAAGATGGCCTTATCAAGGTGTCCAAATGAGTTTGAGGTCTCTTCTATTTAGAGGCTTCCGTGAGGGCCCACTTTGATGTTGAGGCTGATCTGTCCAATATACATATGCATAGGGCCAACCTGAGCCAATATACATGAATGGGAACATAAATTCAAAAATCAACTTCTTCTTGTCCAAAGGAGGTGATATTTAGGTCGATTTTGGTCCTATTGAAAAGAGGAATCTATTGCAATTATTATCTTCATCATATGCGTTTTCCAGGTGGAATTTGACCGTAGTTGCATACTTTTAACACTGCATCTAAACTAGGGAGAATTCCACCTACCAATATCTGACCATCGATCAACATAACTTCCTTTCATCATAGATCCCATCTCAAGTATATCATCATCTCAAATCATCAATGTACATCTCTTGCTTATTCCTACTTATCTCTTGATTGTTCCTGCTCATATGTTGAATATTCTCGAATAAAAGAAGAAGAATTTGTTATCGGAGGGGAGCTTAAGCCGCCACCCTCTATTCATCAGGATACAACTTGGAATATTTGTTAGCAGGCTACTACTCAAACTATTTGTTAGTGGGTTACTACCCAGAATATTGTAAATGGGTTATTACCCAAAATCTATGTCGACGGGTTCGCTAGTAGAAAATGATGAAATTAGTGACTAGGTGACTAAAAAAGTTAGTCACTGAAATTTTTTCAAGTGAATTACTACTAAATTTGAGTGACCAAACTAAAAATGACTAACTTAAACAACTAATTAAGTCTAGAGATAAAATATATAATTAGATAATAAGGGACTAAACTAAAAATGACTAATTTAGTCTAGGATTAAAATATATGACTAGATAATAAGTGAAACAAATTAATAATGATTAACGTAAATTATTATTATAGTACAAGAATAAAAATATGACCAAATAACAAGTACAACAAGGAAATGAATTAGTCATTTATGTTAGTAATTTTTAATTGTGATGGATTCAACGACCCCCCTTAAAGGGGTTTATGAATCCATCAATAATGCTAAAATTATAACATTTTTATACAATATAGAGAATGTGTTTACAATATATAATAATTTTATGCTCCCTTTGGAAGGAGGGACAAGAAAGAGAATTTGAAAATAATATAAAAGGGTTTTAAGGGTTACTAGGAATTTGCTCCTCACATCTTGAAGAGACAACACACTATTTGTTGTGGGGTTTTTGTGGTGTTGTTACATACCTCTGTTGGTGCCCATATCTCAACTTAAGCCCAAAGATTCATTAAAGAAGATCTATGTGGTTTTTACATCTAACTCATAGCCCTTGAGACTAAAAAACTTCTTGTAAGGCCTAATGCCCTTGTTTACCCCCCTTACTCATGGTACATTCCTTGACTCCTCTACACGGTGTGAAAAAAATCCTAATGGAATTGATATCCCATATATCCTAATGAAAATTATTTAGAGAGGATCTATGTGGTTGTTCAATGCCAAATTCATGGTCCTTGATCATGAGAAGTTTCATTTTAGGACTAAAGGTATTTTTCTCTTTAGCTCATACTAATTCTTATTATGCAAAGAATAGTAGTGGTACTCATATTCCTAGCCATGGTCCTTTTCATGTCCATTGGTAAAGGCCTAGAGAGTTATTCCTAGTGCATGTCCAAAATGTGGTAATGTTGTGCAAATATCAGTAAATATAAAAGCCCCAATAGAAATTGCTCCATTGGTCAAAACTTCTCATAATGTTAAATCCAGGCAATTGGCCTCATTGTAATAGGTGGAAGCTTAGTTCAAAAAAATAATAATTGTTAAACCTTTAAGAAAGAACATGTTATCATACTCTATATAGAAACAATAAAAAAACTTTAACATAATTTTAATTTTGAATATTTTAATTTAAAATAATAGTCCCATTAAAAACTAGAATTTTAAGAGGGTATACTTTTGACGCACATTATAAATCACATCAATATCATTGTATAAGACCACTAATTAGATACCCTTGGCCCATATTATGGTAAACTCTGTGCATTTAAACCAAATTAAAGTCACGGCATGTTATGGCAAATTGTGTGCATTTAAACCAATAGAAATTAGTGCCATGGTAAATTCTATACATTTAAACCAAATCAAAGTCTTCGGACAAAATTTTAGTGCCACAATGCTATGGTAAATCCTCTGTGTTTAAACCAAATCAAAGTCTTTCGACAAAATTTTGGCACCACAATTCGTTCCACCTTAATTGTCTTTTCATCTGGAAATATGGCGTACCTAGAGGCATCTCCATGGCATCGGTCAGCTTGGGATGCTACTATTTGACCCTGCTACACATTGGAAGCTTTCAGTCCTCAAATTCCAATATTTATGGATCACTGCATCCCACCTTTCTCGTTCTTCAACACTCCCATATGATGTTTATTCATCTCTGCAAACGTAGGGTCCACAAATAACTTGTAAAGATATGGAGCTTTCTTTCAATTTTGTCTTTGATATTTTTGTACTGTAATGGTATAGATGATGGGCGCAAATTTGTTTGATTTGTTCTTTTTGCTATTGAATGCATAGTTAAAAATCATCTATTACTGAAAATAATCATCTGAGATTGAAGTATCTGGCTTCATCCTTTCTTGAGCATGTAGAAATTTTGAATAATTTAACACATATTCAACAGAGATTATCCTGATCATGTACTATTGCGGAAAACATACACAATACATAACCTCCTCTACGTTGATCATCAATATAGAAACATCAATAACAATAAAACATCAAGAGCATTCACACATTAACACAGTATGTATCCCGGGGAAAGCATCTCGCTAAAAACCCCAACCATATGTATATTAATGATTGAGTCATGTAACATTACACGACATAATACTTCTCACAAGTATCTCCACCTCTGTTACACACAATACAACCAGATCATGAATCAATATGGCTCAAATCTCTCCTCTGCTGCTTGCCTGCCGATCCGCTGCTCAATACCTGCTCAAGAACTGATGATAATTCCAAGGAAACCACGTATTTACTTGGCTAAATCACGTGAGCACAAGCTACAATGTGGGAAAATACGTGGGCAAACTCATTGGCATACTCAATCCCTTGATTGTGCAAGATCTGATGCACAACTATAGTCACAACTGATAGCAATCTGATTCTCTAACACCTGTCCCTGCTGAACTGAACATGCACTGACATGCAACTGAGTTAACTGATGTATTCATTAGTTGTATTATGAGTTAATAACTTGTGAATTAATTAATAACTAATTCACCCAACTCATCTCTAGTCTATTCGCCAGTTAGACTAAATACAACCAGTTTAACAAAGCTAAACTGAACACACTCCATCAACTGCACCTCCAGTCCACTAAACTCAACTCACTTGAGTTCTAACTGAAGTCATGCATGCAAATATTCAACTAACCCATAAGAACCACGTATTTCCTTCATGCAATTGCATGTGCCACATCCGTAGCTCGAACTGGAGTGCTCCAAGAGAATAAGACAAAGTTTATAGTCCAAATATTATTGTGAGATAATAATATTTGACTTTTCTATATTTGACAGACAGTCACTCCGCTGTGGTGTCACTCTGCTGTGGTCTAAAAATAGAAGTCCATCTATTTTTTCCAACTTGATCAATCATCCATAAACAACAACCTGCAATCCATAGACATGATCCATATGTCTAAAAATAGACATAGTCTAAAAATAGACTTGCGCCAAAAATAGCCTGCGGGCCCACTTAGTGAAGGCGAATCTTTTCACTAAGCTCCATCATCTTGTTGTAATCTCAACACTCCCTCTCGATAAGATATGGATTATCAGCAACCTCTATCCTGCCTCGGTGGTACTCGAATTTGCTCCTGGTGAGAGCCTTCGTCAGAATATCAGCATCCTGATCCTCCGTTGGAATGTACGAAAGTAACATGATCCTCCGCTGCACACAATCTCTGATATGATGGTACATGATGTCAATGTTGCCATATACTCGCCCTCTTGAGCTCCCTACCCAATCTGCATCCATGAAGCCACATAGCTTCACCTCATCCAATCCATATCCCGATGTGCCTCTCTTGAGCCTGCACACATGCGACTCCACCAACTGCTGGTAACTAGTGGCATCCACTACCTCCACTGAAGTAGCATCCTCCTTCCTCCAACCTTTAGGAAGGAACACAGTCTTCACATCCAACTGATGAATGTGCCATCCCATCTGCGCTGAGAGAGCAAGAATCGTCCGTATGGAAGAATACCTTGCGACAGGTGCAAAAGTCTCCTCATAATCGATCCCCTCAATCTGTGAAAAGCCTCGGGCAACAAATCTTGCCTTGTACTTCTCCACACTCCCGTCAGCTGCCTGCTTAACTTTGTAGATCCATCTCGAACCCACCACTGATTTCCCTTCCGGTCTAGGAACAATCTCCCATGCACTGTTTCTGACAATAGAATCATACTCTTCCACCATGGCGTCTACCCATGCGGGATCCTCCACAGCTTCCTCGAAAGAGGATGGCTCAGTCACAACACACTTGCTCATAAGAGCCATGTATCCAGTGTACCGATCATGTGACTGTCTCTGCCTACGTTGGGCTATAGGTGGTCCTACAACTTTCTCTGCATCTTGAGCCAGTCCCTCAGCTTCTGTCAAGCGCTTTCGCCCTCTGATGGTTGGCGCTGCATGAGTGGTCTCTTCCACTCCATGAACCTCGTCCTGTGGCTGATCCACATCCTGAAGCTCATCCTTAGGAACTAATAGCTCCTCATCTGCATGCAAGTGTAGCTCCCTCTCAAGCGAACACTTCATGGCTTTCTCCTCCTGAAATTTTATATCCCGTTGCACAACAGTTTTACCACTGTCTGGAAAATACACACGATAGTTGTGGGGCGTATCAGTGTACTCCACAAATATCCCAGCCTCTGCAGTCAGCTCCAACTTCTTTCTGGCATCCTCCATCACATGCATGTAAACGTTAGCACCAAAAATCCTCAAATGAGAAAGATCAGGCTTCTTACCAGAATAAGTCTCCTCAGGTGTACTCATGCCAAGTATCCTATGAGGACAACGGTTCTGCACATAAACTGCTGTATTGCATGCTTCAGCCCACAAGTAAAGGGGTAGGCCCTGATCATGCAACATTGCCCGTGCAGCACCCACAATCGTTCTTTTCTTCCGCTCAGCTACCCCGTTCTGTTGTGGGTTATGGGGAGCTATGAGCTCTCTACGAATCCCTTCTGCCTTGCAGAAATCCTTGAACTCGTCCGAGATTTATTCACCACCATTATCGCTCCTAAGAGCCTTCACCTTCTTCCCCGACTCCTTCTCGACCAGTGCTTTGAATTCACAGAACTTTGAATATGTCTCGCTCTTCTTCTGCATGAAGAAGATCCAGCACTTACGAGAGAGATCATCAACAAAAATCACATAATACCTGTGTTTTGCTAACTGAGAAAGGTCCACAGACGTCTGTGTGAATTCTCTCAAGAATCGTCGTGGCGCGACTATCCTTCTCGTGAAAGGTGGCTTTCACAAACTTCCCCAAAGTACACCCCTTGCACTGATCTGACTGCGCAAGTGTGCCTTTAGGAAGCCCTGTAGTGATCTTCTGCAGTATCTTCAAGGCTCCATGGTGAAGGTGACCCAATCTCCTGTGCCACAACTCGCCATCATCCCGGCTCCCCAATCCTTCTGCCTTGCCTGCCATAGCTGCGCATCCATCTACATGCAACTGATAAAGGTTCCTCACTCGAACCCCTATCTTCCGGGTCTCACCAGTTGTCTTGCTACACAAGAAGGCCTTTCCCTCGCTGAAAACAACATCATACCCCTTGTCTTCTAACATCGCCACTGAGATGAGATTCTTCTTCAATCCTGGAACATGCATGACTTCCTTCAATACAAAGGGTTTACCGGACTCCCTCTCAAAGGAAATGGTACCGATACCGGTCGCACTGTATCTACCATCATCGCCCATCTCGATGTGCACTCCAAGATCTTTGTCCTTCAGATCAGAGAACAAATCTCTATCTCCCGTCATGTGAAAAGACCCACCACTGTCCAATAACCACACTGATCTCATCACACTTGAAACCAAGCATGCGATCAATGAAAAATCAAGCTCAAACTGAGAAGCTAAGGCCTCTCTCCCTGCAGATCCAGCAGCTTGCTTGTTCTTCTTCTTCTGAGGACAATTTGTGGCATAGTGTCCGTGCTGGTGACAGTGAAAACACTTCACCTTGGACATATCCTGCTTCTTG
>APFE030720837.1:41158-135246 GCA_000404065.3 Pinus taeda | reverse complement strand
CAAAATTTGGGGTTTCCATGCGGCTCCCCGGCACCCAAAATTTGGATTTTCCATCGAGCGCCCAAAATTTGGGGTTTCCATGCGGCTCCCCGGTGCCCAAAATTTGGGGTTTCCACCCGGTGCCCAAACTTTGGGGTTTGCATGCGACACCCAAAATTTGGGGTTGTTGGAGAGGTAAATCCCCTCTACGGATAGAGGCGATCCCTACTAGCCCAACAGGGGTCTAGCAACAATCAAACAATGCTACACTGCAGGTTCCTAGTTGTAGTTAACAAGTGGGTAAAAGAGACCTACTTGGATTCCAACGCTATGTTTGTCGAAGAGATGATCCTCTCGCTCCTTCGCTCCAACCGATCACAATTCTCCGCTATCCCTGCGGACGAACACCTGCACAAGCAAAGAGAGAGCGAACAAGAGCGTAAAGTCTACTAACAACAACTATGTATCAGTCAGGAAGGATACAATTTACATCAGTCATTCATAGGACAAATGGAAATGGAACCATTAGAATAGTCATCTATCTTTATTATCAGAAAATAGAGTAAGGTACAACCGAAGTCCTGACGCTGAGTCCTTCTCTAGAGGGTCCAGCCAGCATATCTTCCAAGCATTCACCTTTGAAGCAAATCTCCCAAGTCAAAGAGGTCTCTCTTCACATACAAGGCAACAAACTCATAACCTTCCTCAAGCTCTAAAGCAATCCTCACACAACACACCAAATGCCTACAAAGAGCAGCACTAATGCACTAAGAATTCCTCTATCAAAGCCTATATGCTCCAAAACTAGCTGCTCATGGCAATGGTGGAGGCTTATAAAGGAGAAGGAGTCTCCATGAATAGTTAAAGGATGAGCTTTCCCCCAAGAAAAGTGGGTGACCAGGTGAACAGACATGCCTTAGAAAGGATGGCGATCTTTACAATGCTAACAGCCAAGTCTGGAGTCATCTGGAAGGCTGGCTATTAGAACAAACTCGCCTAAACATGATCAGCGCAGGTGCAAAACTGGGCTGGCGCGCTGACATCGCAACTCAATTACAGGAGAGGTCCGGTCAGCACGAAATAGTACAAGTGGAGGGCGCGCTGTTTGTGAAATTCGACCAGCACGGAAAACACGTGTGCTTCCGCGCTGGCAGCGCACCAGTTACATCATCATCCACCAGTCAGCGCGGTTATTTTAGGAACAGTCGCAATGATCGAATAAACTTAGGCAAAGAGGGTTTTTTAGCCATTTCAGAGAGCATGAGTTTAGTGAATGTGATTTTGTGACACAGTAGGGAAACTGACAAGGTGACAGTGACATTTTACTGTGTAACAGCTGGTGAAGGACCATCTACCATTTACACCTTTGAAATGGTAGATCTTTAAACAAGAGCCAAAACTTATGAGCTCTAGTCGCTAATGTTGAGGAAGCCTCCTCAAGTCAAAACCCATCGTCGCCTAACGTTCTTCATATTGAAAGGATGGTTGTTGATCTTGTGATTTTCCCCCTAAAAGGGGCACTTCATCACACAATTCATAATACATCTACACGTGCTACCTAGAACTACAGTATTGTAGAAGATTTGGCACAATCACCATCAGTTATGTTAGCACTTGAATTATTGCAAACCTATCCAGCAAAAAGTAAAGCTTTGCTTTTGGAAATTGGTGGGGTCGACCCTCAGGATTCCATGCTTGTAATTTTTGATATGGATAGATGTAAACCTCCCCTTTCACACCAGCTTGCATTTGAGGTGAAAATATTTTTGAAAGGGTGAGGAGTACATAGAACTATCATTGATGAAGGTTCCTCAACCTGCATCATGTCGGATTCTTGTTGGCTCACTTTGGGTTCTTTAGCCCTATCACCACCATCGAATTCCCTTAAAGCTTTCAATGGCCACACTTTCATCCCAAAAGGTTACCTAGCCAGCTACCCCATCACTTTGAGTGGGAAAACGGTAATGGTGGATATCGAAGCTATGGATCGAAAACTCGACTATAATCTACTGTTTGGTCGCGGTTGGACTTACACCATGACCTCCATTGTGTCTACTGTCCTTCACATCATCCTATTTCCATTGAATGGAAGGATAGCCACAATGGACCAACTATCCTTTTGCACCCTAGATTACTCCCCATTACCTAGTGGCTATGTACCCTTAGTGGGTGTTGTACTTGACTCTTACGTTAGTATCGATACCAGTCTATTGAAGATCTCTTCCCTGATGGGTTGTTTTCCTCTCCCATCGCTCACGGTTCCATAGACAGTCTCTATGGTTTCATCCATTCCTCACGAACTGACCGATCCTTGGATCCTCCCAGCCCCTTCAGACATTGATGCTTGTGGAGAACAAGTGTCACTGTCACTAGCTGAATTGGCCTACCAAACCATTCAATCTACATCCGAACCTCAGGTCACTTCGGTCATGACTAATGGTACTGCATCCCCTCCCATAAATTCTCCTTCTTATGATCTCCTTAATCAATTCCTACCTTTGGATGAAGCTATTCAAGAGATCATGTGTTTAGAAGAGTGACCTTGGGAGGAATCTCACCATCGTGTTTCGATATCTGATTCGGACATGATGCCCATTCAAATCCTATCTTATGACACACTTGAAATCATTCCCTCACCTTATACGACTATCCAAACTTTGGATTCAGAAGGGAACATGGGAAATCTTTCAAAGAAATTTCTCATCGATATTTCTGTCAAGACAAGCATCATGGAAAACATCCAGGTTGGAGATGATTTCACTCCCAAAGAAATCGCAAGCTTCACCTACCTATTTAAGAAATTCCATGATGTATTCACTTGGTCTTACGAGGAAATGCTCGACATAGATCCATCTATTGTCGAGCATGAGATCAAGGTATATGACAATGCCAAGCTTTTCTACCAAAGGCTTCAACCAGTCCACCCCCACAAAACTGCATCCATTAATACGGAGGTGGAAAACTTGTTACATATGGGTTTGGTTTACCCCATTTCCTTAACGGAATGGGTTTCCAATCTAGTTCTTGTCGATAAGAAATAGGGTACCATCCGTATTTGTGTCAACTATCGAGACTTGATCGATGCGTGTCCAGAGAATAATTATCCAACACTGTTCATCGACCAAATAATTGATGGCTACGCTGGTTGTGAATCCTTCTCATTTATGGATGGTTTCTTAGTTTATAACCAGATCGCCATAAAATCGACAGACCAACACAAAACCGCCTTCATTTACCCTTGGGGAATCTTTACGTATCGAAAAATCCCATTCAGTTTAAAGAATGTTGGAGTAGCATTTCAATGGGCCATGGGCTATGCATTCCACGATATCAAACATATTGTTCAGGCTTACTTGGATGACCTCCCAACCATTCCAAGAAGCGAGCTTAGCACCTAGATAATTTACGAGCAATTGTTCTTAGGTGTAGGTTCTACAACATATGTCTGAATCCACATAAATGTGTTTTATTTTTCGAGTCTGGATGCCTACTTGGTTTCATTGTCTCTAAGTACGAGATTAGGGTCGACCTCGATAAGGTAAAGGAAATTACTCAATTACCCAAATTGTAGGTTTTAACCCCATATAGAAATTACTTGCATATGAATTCTAAAACATAGAAAATAAACAATGTGAGATCATAACACATAAAACACATATACAGAGAGGTTTTTCCCTAGATCCCAAAATAGGGACTACCAGCTTGATTTTTCATTATTTTCCTTTCAATGTTACAATACATATTTATACCTGTCGAAGCATCCAATACCATGGACCGAAAACCATCGTGTCTAAAAAACATGTACGAAAATCATGCACAAAAGCATAGGTGGGTATGCCCAACCTAACATAAGGTCCAAAACCAAAATTTTCTGGGGCGTTGCCCCAGACCCCATAAAGTGGGGTTGCGGGTGCCCTTCAAACCCCCTGTTAACTATGTGGAAAGAATATAACACAACCCAACATTCTCCCACTTGTTGTTTTCTTTCCACAGGGGTTCTCAAGAGAGCTTAGTCATTTTTCACCCCTAGCCCTGAAATGCTCTTAAATGCCTCTCTACAATCCAAGAGAAATCTCTCAGCGATCACAGATCTTTGTCAATGCATCTGCAATATTCTTCAAAGTGTCCACCTTTACCAGCAACACCTTTTTGTCTTCTATCATATCCCTCACAAAGTGATACTAAACATCACTGTGCTTTGTCTTTGAATGATATGCAGGGTTCTTTGCCAAGAAAATCTCACTTTGGCTATCACAGTCTATCCTTATAGCTTCTTGTACTAACCCCGTACTTGAACATGATCTCTGCAACCAAACTAATTCCTTTCTTGCATGAGTGGCTGCCATGTATTCTGCCTCTATAGTTGATAGTGCCACTACAGATTGTTTCTTGCTCATCCAACTGACTGCACCTCCAAATAGGTTAAACACATACCCACTTGTAGATCTTCTCTGATATAGATCTCCTGCCCAGTCTGCATCAACAAAGCCATGAATATCCAACATTCTATCCAATACTGCTCTTCCTTGGTAGCACAAACCATAATCACTAGTGCCACGCAAATACCTGAAAACACGCTTCATTGTTGTCCAGTGCCCCTTCCCTAGTTCTGACATAAACCTACTCAATACTACCACTGCATGTGCAATGTCTAGTCAAGTACAGACCATTGCATACATCAGGCTACTGACTGCACTTTCATATGGAACATGGGACATGTCCTCTTCCTCTTCTTGTGTCTTGGGACACTGTTTAGTAGATAACCTCACACCTACAAGAATAGGAACCTTCACCAGTTTACTATCCTGCATATTAAACTTCTGCAGTATTGTCTTGACATACTTCCTTTGGTTTAACCAGAGCTTCCTCTTTTCCAGGTCTCTTTTAATTTCCAAGCCCAAAATATAGTTTGCAGCACCAAGATATTTCATGTCAAATTTGGAGGACAATTGGGTCTTCAAATCCTGGATAATTTCTTTGTCATTTCCAACCAGCAACATATCATCCACATACAAGACCAGATAAATAACACGGTCACCAATTAATTTAAATTACACACAGTGATCTTCTTTGCTTCTGGTGAAGCCAAGTCCCCATATAAATGTATCAAATTTCTGATACCACATCCTTGGTGACTATTTTAACCCATACAAAGACTTCTTTAACTTGCATACTAGATATTTCTTGCCCTTGACCACAAATCCTTTAGATTGTTTCATGTAGATCTCCTCTTCCATATCCCCATGAAGAAATCCTGTTTTCACATCCATCTGTTATCCCTCAAAATCAAAAGAAGCAACAATAGATAAAAGTAATCTAATAGAAGCTACCTTGGCAGCAGGAGAAAAAATATCACCAAAACCAATTCCTGGCACCCAAGAATAACATTTTGCTATCAACCGAGCTTTTTATTTCTCCACCTTTCCTTCTGCATTTGTCTTCTTCTTGAACAATCATTTGCTGCCAATGGGTTTCCTTCCAGCTGGAAACTCCACCAGATCCAAAGCCTCATTTTTGTGCAAAGATGCCATTTCATCTACCATGGCCTCTTTCCAGAGTTTGCATCCTCTGAATCTACTACTTCCTTCACAGTTCTGGGATCATCATCAGTAACAGATAAAGCAAAATTTGAACAGAAAGCCAATGGAATATACCTTTCTGGCTTCCTTCTTTCTCAAACTGATCTTCTCACACTTGGAGTTTGTGGCTCTTCATCTTCTGATTCCTCCTCTGTTGTAGAGTCTATATCTTCCTCCTTAAGCTCAAACTCTATCTTCTCAGGTTCCTTTGGTTGGACTTCATGTTTAATAACATCTTTTACCTCTCTGAACACCACATCTTGGCTGTACACAACCTTCCTTGTTACTGGGTTCCAAAACTTATAACCCTTTAAACCATCCTTATACCCAATAAAGATGCACTTTTGAGATTTACTATCCAACGTTGTTCTTTTCTCCTTTGGAACATGTACATATGCATCACATCCAAATACCCTCAGATGTGAAAGAGAGGGTTTCTTACCAGTCCATACCTCTTGTGGAGTCTTATCCTCCAACGCTCATGAAGGTGATCTGTTGACCAGGTAACATGTTGTCTCCATCACCTTTGCCCAGAATTCCTATCCTAACTTGGCACCACTATGCATGCTTCTTGGCCTTTCCATCAATGTCTTGTTAATTCTTTTTGCAACTCCATTTTGCTCAGGTCTGTATGGAGTAGTCTTCTACCGTGCTATACCACACCTTACGAAATTATTCAAATTCCTTATTGCAAAACTCTCCACCGTTATCGGTCATCAACACCTTTATCTTCTTCTCTGTCTAGTTTTCCACCAGAGCCTTAAATTCTTTAAACCTGTCAAAGACTTCAGATTTCTTCTTAAGGAAATATATCCATGTATTCCTTGAGAAGTCATCTATAAATGATACAAAGTACACAGACTTACCCAGTGATGGAACCTTTACAGGTCCAAATACATCACTGTGCACAAGTTATAATATTTGTTTCACCCTCTTACCACTAGAGGGGAAACTCACCTGATTCTACTTCCCATATACACAATTCTCACAGAAATCAAAATCCAGAGAGCTATTACTCATACCTTCTACCATACCTTTACGATGAAGCATTCGAAGGCCCTTCTCTACAATATGTCCAAGCCTTTGATGCCACATCATGCTCTTCTCTCTAGAGACCACTAGATTTTCTGGTCCACTTTCAGGAACCACAGAGTTGTTGCACCCATCAACAGATTTCCAATCCGAACTCCCCACATCAACACCAGTGCTCCCCAAACCATCTTGCAGGTTTCCTTCTTGAACACTAT
The DNA here is from genome assembly GCA_000404065.3 of Pinus taeda. Classification (NCBI taxonomy): domain Eukaryota; kingdom Viridiplantae; phylum Streptophyta; class Pinopsida; order Pinales; family Pinaceae; genus Pinus; species Pinus taeda. The sequence goes on along the minus strand of APFE030720837.1, from coordinate 128,441 downwards.
TTTTGCACCTGCATCATCTAGTTTGCTTACAGAAATTAGATTTCTGGCTAATGTAGGAATATGCAGAACACTCGAAAGTGTTCTAACCCTTCCACCTTGCAACTTCAACTTTACTTTTCCACAACCAACGATTCTAGCCTTCCTATCATCCCCCAAGAAGACATCACCACCATTATATTTCTTATACTCACAGAACTACTATCTATGGGGAGTGAAGTGAAAGGATGCACCTGAGTCAATAAACCATGCCTCATGATCTACATGTGTACTTGAAGAAGCCAAGTACACATCCCCACCTTCATCTGAGGTGGTTTTCGCCTCTACAGAAGGAGCATCATCAGAATCCCTTTCCTTTATTCAGAATCTTTAGATTTACAGTCCCTTTTGTAGTGCCCTTCCTTTCTGCATTTCCAACACACCACCTTTACATGTTTTCGTGGAGATTTAGACCTCCCTCTACATTTAGATCTCCCACTCAATGTCTTTTTTTTTTTTTTTTTGGTTCTAGAACCATCCTTGTACAGACAAGGCATCACCATTCTATCTCTCCATATTTTTCCGTCTCATCTCCTCTGTCAGCAAGGATGAGACTATTTCATCAAACTGCAAGGCAGGTGCATTGCTGCGTATTGCAATAACTAGACTATCCCAGGAATCTAGTAAAGAACACAACAAACTAATGCACTTATCTTCATCTGAAATTTTGATATCAACAAACGATAATTGACTTACCACAGTATTAAACACATTCATATTCTTTGTCACCAAGTCTCCATCTTTCGTCCTTAGGTTATACAGCTTTTTCCATAGGAACAGTTTGTTCACCAGAGACTTAGATTGGTACAAAGTCCCTAACTTATCCCACAAAGCCTTCACCGTAGCTTCCCTTGATACATTCAACAATACTGAATCTGACACACACAATCATATTGTGCTCTTTGCCTTCCGATCCAACTTCTTCCATTCTTCATCGGACACTCCTGTTGGTTTAGTACCCAGATCTATTGCGATCCACTGATCTTTATTCACCAACATATCCTCCATCTTGAGTTTCCACAACTCAAAACTCTAACCATTAAATTTCTTGATCTCTATCTTTCCACTGCTCACCATCTTCTTTCACCACTAGAATCGATCTCGTAGATCTGCCACAGAACAGGGTCTACCACAAGCTCGACCGAAACCCCTCAGCAATAAAGGCGTCCCCTTGAAGCCCAAACAGCTTCGATACCAAATGTAGGTTTTAAACCTATATAGAAATTACCTACATACGATTTCTAAACCGAAGCAAATAAACAATGCAAGAGCATAACACATAAAACACATATACACAGAGATTTCCCCTTGGATCCCAAAACCAGGACTACCAGCTTGATTTTTCATTATATTCCTTTCAATGTTACAATACATATTTATACATGCTAAAGCATCCAATACCATGGACCGAAAACCATTGTGTCTAAAACCATGGACCAAAAACCATTGCGTCCAAAATCATGTGCGAAAATCATGCACAAAACCATAGGTAGGTCCGCTCAACCTAATATAGGGTCCAAAAACAAAATTCTCGAGGGTGCTACCCAAGACCCCATAGAGTGGGGTTACTTGCACCCCTCAAACCCCCTTTGACTCCCCTCGCTATGCAATCGGCACAACGAAGGGGGGGCTTCGCCCCCCCTCTAACCCTGGTTAACTTCGTAGGCTAGTTGTGGAAAGAGTATAACACAACCCAACAACAACTATCAGGTGTACATGTCGACCAGTCGGATGATGGTGGTTTGTAGGGATATCAGGTTCGATGAGGAGAACGCCATGCAAGTTTCCCTTGAGAGGGAGCTTGAGCTACATGTGGATGAATATATTTTAGATCCTAAGGTTGAGGGGCCTTAGATTGATGTGGAGTATCCATGGGCAGAGTTCATAGAGTGGAGAGATCCACTCAGGAAGAGTCTTCCAGAGAGGGAAGAAAGTGCACTAGAGAGGCTAACAGATTATTCGATGATGCATGGGAGAATGTGGGAGCACCTTCTTCTCAGCACAGATAGAGGAGGTCACTAGAGAGGTACACTGGATACATGGCACTTATGGGTGCATGTGTTGTGATAGAGCCATCTTCGTTTTAGGAAGAAGTGCAACAACCGGTTTGGGTTGATGCGATGGTGGAGGACTATGACTCCATAGTTTGAAACAATGTTTGGGATGCCGTCCCGAGGTTGGAGGATAAGTCAATTGTGATCTCCTATTGGCTTTACAAGGTAAAGCAAGCTGCAGATGGTAGTGTGGAGAAGCATAAGGCCATATTTTTGGCCCATGGATTTTCACAGGTAGAGGATATTGACTATGATGAGACCTTTGCTCCTATTGCAAGTTACTCATCAATCAGATCTATTTTGGCACTACCAGTACAGATGGGTTGGAAGATCCATCAGATGGATGTGAATATTTCCTTCCTCAATGGCATGATTGAGGAAGAGGTGTACATAGAGTATCCCAAAGGTTTTGAAACCTTGGACCATGAGTTGCATGTCTGTTGACTCAAGAGAGCGTTGTATGGGTAGAAGTAAGCACCCCATGCTTGATACACTAGGATAGATAGCTACTTCACTGGTTTAGGCTTCACGAAGAGTGAAGAGGATGTGAATCTGTATCACGTAGTGGTGGAAGGTAAGTTTTTGATCATTGTACTTTATGTAGATGATCTCATACTGACAGGTGATGAGAAGCTCATCAAACCTTGCAAGGAGGACCTTACAAGAGAGTTTGATATGAAGGACATGTTGGCCGGATAAATCGATCTTGCAGACAAGACCGACCTCCCTAGTATCAAAAGATATCTAGCAACAAGCAGGACAAGAAATTCTACCTTTCTCTAAACATATTGCGATTCATGAATAAAAACTATAGAGGTGTTTAGACCCTACCTTAAGTCCAACACTAGTTTGTAGTAGCCATACTTCAACCGTCCGAAAGAGTTTCTTTTTGAGAACCTGCAATCACAAAAAAGCACACATCAAATAACACATGCATAGCTAATATAATAAATCATGTTCATTATGGTGATCAAGGAATCCACAAAATAAACCATAAAACACAGCTTATTGAGAAAAATAAACTTATTTGTATTAACTTTGAAATAGAAGAACCTTACAACCTTTGGTGCCTTGATGTTGTACAAGCTCTTCCCAGGGTCCGAAACAGGGATCTCCTCTACTTTGACAAGCCTCACACTCTTCCAAATGAGATCAAAGAGGTATGTAATCTCTCCTCATGAAAGCTCAATTAGGAAGACTAAGTTCCAGTAGCATTTCACCTCAAAAATATTCAACTTTCAACCTCCCAAGTAACCAACCCAATGCTTCATTTTATAGTGTAAAGGAAGGAGGTTACATGTATACCTATTAAGGGATAGAGTCCTCCTTCAAAGGGATAAGCTCCTCACATCAAGGGGTTAGCTCCTTAAGGCATGGGATGCATGAACCTTAAAGGAGCGAACTTGCCACCTCAAGATTCCTTCCAGAAGCTTCTAGAAATGACTCAAAGTGAGTTTTTAAGAATATACTTGCACCTTTTTGAATTTTATAGGGGTCTGCACCCATTACACAAAGACAGAGTGGTCAGGTGCGCAGGGGATATGACCTTTAGGTGCAGGACCACAGGTAATGCTAAGAGAAAACATATTTACATAAAATAACTATTAGTAACAAAACACTGATAAACCCATTCCATATAAGTCTTAGAGTCACAATATCAACACACTTTGACATATACAATATTCACAGTAATTCATCATAACAAATCTACTAAAATATATTAGAAAATATGAAATCTACACTACGAGGGCTGATTTCTACTTAGATTTGTGGATATGTTAATTACTATTTATGGCATATGCATGAAAATTATAATTATGTAGAAAATAGAGAACAAAGATATAAAAATCATAAACGACAAATTTACACAAGATATAACTTGGGAAACCCTTTTGGGAGAAAGCTTAATTGGAAGGTGAAGCTACTCTACTCTCTTTCTCTAAATGTAAAATAAATGTAAGTACAAATAAGTGAATCATGTGGCCCAAGGGATGTTACAGTGCACAAACCCTCTCTATTTTCTCTCTCTCTACCTTCTCTCATGATCCGGATTTAAATAGGAATGCAACAAATTATAGATATAACCATAAATACAGAGATGCAACAAAAATAATACTTCATTTCATTAATGTAAAATATTAAAATATACTTATAAACAGAAATGGAAATAAACTAGCTCAGTCATGGTAGCTTATCTCTGAGAAGAGATGTGGTGGCTACATGCCTCTAAACTGCATTACAATGAGGCTCAAGGGCATTTTTGTTATCAAACAATAAGAGAAAACCCTAAACAACCAAAACACTAACCCGAGGAGATGTAACACCAAGAGTTTATGGGCTCATTGGGGTTAGTTGGACAACCAACTTCCCGGGGTCGTGACTTGGTCATTTTATCTCTGTTTGATTTGCATGATACCCCATTTGAAATATATATCGGAGGACTACGACGGAAAAGGTGATTTTATAAAAAATTCACTGGCGGTAGATTGCCAAAAGAACGTCATTTATGGCCTCAAAATAGCTCTGAAAGTTTAGGACTCGAAAAACTACTAAAAATAGTAAATTGTGCTACAATTAAGGAAACTGAAAAATTGAAAGAGGCAGTTCTGGGGGTCTAAGTGGGATAGGTGGGTGGCCACCAACATCCACTTGGATCATTCCTCCCCCCTTAGGAAGCAATGGTCCCCATTGCGTTGAGTGCCTCCATGAGATGGGGAAACTTCTGCTGAACTTGGTCCCTGGTGAGCTGTTCTATAATCTTTGATGTGTCTAGTAATGGTGGGAAGCATGGTCGAGGGCGATCCAAATTGAACACTCGGTGCAAGCCAAAGAATGGGGGAATGTTGTGCTCCAAATCATTGTTTCCCACAGCCTTAGTAATGATGTAAGGGCCATATCAGAGTGGTTTGAGCTTCTGACGGGCTCTTGTAACATGTTCTTTTTGTAGATGCAACCAGACTTTGTTGCCCACTTAAAACTTGTATGGTACCTGATGTTGATCATGTCACTACTTGTACTTGACATTTTCTAGAATGGAGCGGCAATATATCGACCCGTTGGGTAGAGGTGCTCTAGGAGTCAAATCGAATGAATCCTTGACCTGACAGTGCAACGGTACCCCTATGGGTGAGGAGAAGATGTTCCTGTATTCTTTCATGATCGTATCCATCTGCTGCTACTATTGCATGGAGGAACACTTCTTGGGGGTTATGGATGTGTCGATGATCTTCCCCTTACTTTGGGAGTGAACCAAACAAAATGAATCTCCTATTCTAGGAGATGATCTTGCTGCATTTCTTAGCAGAGATCAAAGAGGTGGCAGTAGGTGGGGCTACCTCGGGTATCCTATATAATGAATTACCCAAATAAATAATAACAGCGTGAGGCCTTGAATCATACATAACATGTCACTTCCACAAGTATGGTTGGCCTAATAATACATCACAAACATCAAGAGGTGCAACATCACACAATACCTCATTTGTGAAGGGCTTGATGTTGTAGGGAAGGCGTCACTGCTGGCTAACTCAGAGATCTCATCCTTGGTGAAGCCACCTGATACTGTACGATTGCGGGTGTGTTGTAATCGGTAGGCCCAACCGCTTCATGACCTTTGTTGAAATGAGGTTATTTTGGCTACCACTGTCGACAATGAATTGCAGTGGCGAACCCTTCACCCACATTTGTGAGTGGAAAAGACTCTCCCCCTCCACTGGATCTTCGGGCTCATTCTTTTGGATCTTGGCAGTGGCAACAATGGTGCTGGGCTCCGCATCAATGATCTACTTCTGTTTGTCATTCCTCTTGTTGAGTTTTGACTCAGGGTCAAAACGTGCATCTGATTCTGAAGCCTCCAACTTGGCCACTAGCGACTGCTTGGTTTGACACTCACTTGTGTTGTGAGTGGGACTCTTATGGAACTCACACCACTTTCCTGTGTCCTTCTTTGACTTCGTGGTGGTGTTCTTTTCTTGTAGCTTCAATGAGTTGTATTGGGTCACACCATCTTGGCTTTGTCCTTGGTTCTACGGTTTGGGGAAGCCTTTCCCTTGCTTCTGATTCGCAGATCCAAAGTCTCGCTTCTTCTGTTTAAACTTTTGTTTGATCTTGACAACGTATCGGTATGCCGTGTTGAGTGAGGAGATGTCCAGGTTCTCCATCTCATCCTGGATGTACCTATGTAGGAAGCCGCGATATTTGAGTACCAAATGCCGCTCAGAATCCTTGATACCCAACTTTGTGCAAAGGGTATGAAAAATATTGGTAAACTCCAACATGTCTTGGTCCCTTCCCTACTGCAATGTGGTCCACTTGATGTATTTATCCTCATAGCTTCCGATAGGGTAGTATTGCTCCTTGATGGCATCCAAGAATGAATTCCAAGTGGGTGCGGCTGAAAACAATGAGCCTGTCTTTTCATCCTTCTGCTTGCAATAGGTTTCCCACCAGTCCTTGACGTGGGGGGTGGCTTTGAGAAGTGCAAAAGTGATATTTTCTCGGCTGGAAAAATTGTGGACAAAAAAATACCCTTCTAGCAGATTTAACCATTTATCTACGACATTTGCATCTATCTGACCCCTTGAATATGGGGATTTCAAAGTTAAATTGTACCTTAAAGGTGTGGCATTTCCAGAGTAGCTGTTGGTAGTAGATGCATCGCCCCTGGGTAGCCACTGGAGGATCTGGGCAAAGTTGTCCATCATCGCGTTCCTTTGTCGTTTGAGGGCTTCTTTGAGCAAGAGTTTGATAGGATCTCCTGCTCCCTCATCTTTCTTTTCATCCACCATGGGAGGCCGTCGAGATTTGCGAGGCTGGTCTTGCAAAGGTTCGACCAGTTGAAGCCCTAACTCCTTATATCCCGACTTCATTGGGGACATGCAAAGAAAAACAGAGAAAGAGCATACTTCTCTAATACCAGTCATCCGGATTTAAATAGGAACACAACAAATTATAGAGATAACCATAAATACAGAGATGCATCAGAAATAATACTTCATTTCATTAATGTAAAATATTGAAATATGCATACAAACAGAAATGGAAATAAACTACATCAGCGATGGTAGCTTATCTCTGAGAAGAGATGTCGTGGCTACATGTCTCTGAACTACGTTACAATGAGGCTCAAGGGCCTTTTTATTATTAAAAAATAAGAGCAAACCCTAAACAACAAAAACCCTAACCCGAGGAGATGTAACACCAAGAGTTTATGGGCCTCGTTGGGGTTAGTTGGACATCCAACTTCCCAAGGTCATGACTTGGACATTTTATCTCCGTTTGACGCGCATGATACCCCGTTGGAAAGATCTCTCCAAGGACTACGATGGAAAAGGAAATTTCATTAAATAATTACTGGCTGTAGATTTCCAAAAAACATCGTTTAGGGCCTCAAAATGGCTCTGGAAGTTTAAGACCCGAAAAGCTACTAAAAATAGTAAATTGTGCTACAATTAAGGAAACTGAAAAACTGAAAGAGACAGTTGTGGGGGTCCAAGTAGGATAGGTGGGTGGCCACCAACATCCACCTAGATCATCTCAACTACTATGCTTATCTACAGAACAAAATGCACTCCAATAGAATGGAACCCCTTTTCCTCCTTAGTGGCTTGGTTACAACACAACCCGATAGTCTACTAGTGATTAAGTTTGACTCCTTCAATTCTTAACTAAAACTACAATATGGATTCTTCTAGAGACTTCTTCATCATGATCATATTGCTAGCCATTTTCCATGAATTATGGTGGTTGACATGGCACTCTCTTGAATTATGATGGTAAAAACAAGAAGGCTCACTTCTAAGTGACATAACTTTTGCATATGGATCTGATTAAGGTGATTCTTATGTCGTTGGAAAGGTATTTATGTGTACAATAGTGATAAAAGGTGTTGCATTAAAATTGAAAAATTTTACCCACAAAAAAGGCAATTTGATTCCTCAAACTACTTCTAGAAGGTTTCATACCCCAATTTGCCAAACTCGGACCCGTTGGTAAAAATGGTCATATGCGTTGATTCCTCCACTTTTTCCACTGTAAAAGCATTGAGATGGATGAAAAATAATATAATGATCTAATGTGGACCATTGTTGCAATCAATAATTCAATTTTAATGCATCGATCTCACCTTGGTATGGCTTTATGTCCACTTTTGCTTCCATCTTGAGTAAGGATTGTGAAGGGTTAATGGCACTCAAACTTGATTGCTTCTTCTCTAGTTTTTCCTCAATTCCTTTTTGGGGCCTTCATTATCTGTTGGTTTTCCCTCTGATCCAATCTTTGATTTAGAACCTCCGACCTCCTCAAAATATCCAAGTTTGTTTGCTAGAGTGACCATGAGGAAGTTCATATTGTGATTGATGTCAGTAAGTTGTGCTTCCAAACTCACAAATATCTCTTTTGTTGGATCTCAAGGGATATTGTGAACAGATTCATCGACCATGGCTAGGGGTTTGTGACTTTTTTCTTAAACTGATTCTTAGATCGCTACATCTTCCCTTAAAATGCTCCAAAGAAAAATGCTCTGATAATGATATGATATATAAATTACCATGGATATTCCATTGGAATAGTTAGTTAGAACATATCTAATAAAATATTGGAATCGTTGTTGTGAAGGTTAATTTCGTTTAGATCTCAAATTCTTTAATTATTGGTTTTATGCTTAAATGTGTGCAATAGTTGAAATGCGAAAAATAAAGAATAGAAAAACACACAACAATAATTAGAGTTATGGTTTTGAACTTTCTAGATTTTTTTTGAAAATCGACATGCAACTAACCCTACTCATGAATAACAAGGGTTGATGTGTCATCTTCTCATACCATGGTGGTCAACACTGTAAGTAAACTTACGGGATACATAAATTTTAAATATGAATTCTAATTGACACAATCTTTGTATGGTTGGAAATATTTCTAAGTGTAAATTAGTGCCAATAAATTCAAGTTAAAGCTAAAAAAGTTTTGACCTCCAGAAAATACCATTTAATGTTTGAAAATAGATGAGAAAGGTTTGAAATTAAATTTGACCTAACTTGATTCTTCTAATTTTTACATTTGAAAATAATGACAAATATAATATACATTTAAATGTTCTAACACTTTGATATATATATATATCTATGAGAGACAGAAAAATTATAATTTTGATTTTTTATTTTATTTCAAATTTTATAATATACCATGTAAGTATTTCAAGTATTTTTATGAAAATAGTTAAAAGTAAAAACGAAGAAACATTTAGGGTATCCAATATTTTGAGGTTTGACAGAGAATTTGGATTTACAAAATTCCTAGCCAAATTTTATCAAAATCTTAACAGAATTTCTATAATTTCGTAGAAAAAACAGTGTGTTTAGGCAGGGCAATAAAAACAAAGGTTGTCTTGGTTCCTTTGTGTTTTAAGTGTCTCCATGCGGCTCGCTTATTAAGACAAATGTTCATTATAGAAGATGGAGCAACCCCTGAAATAGTTGACTAAACCAGCAGCCATATTTATTGAACGCCGATCTGCCAACGTTAGAAAATGTCATGAGGATTCATGGTGTCACATACAAAATGTAGAGGAAGAACGCTACCCCATAAAATCAGAGATAAAACAACTGTTGCAATTTGGTTGTTTATCTGGCTGTCAAAATGGTAAAATCCACTGTCCTACGAAACAAATTCAAATTCAGAAATCTCAACAACATTAATTCCTTTATGGACAGCGACATATTCTATGGTAATCTTTCATTATTGAATAGTGCCAAACTTCCACAGTTTGTCATGCTTGTAAACCCACATCCTACATTTTTTAGTGGAGTTTCCGAGTTTGCCCTCGACATGTTTGACAAAGTCTCTCAAACGAAAATAACTCATATTTTTAAGCCAGAAATCCATAAGTCTGTCAATGGGAACCCCTAATGCAGCCTGAAGTAGTTCGTACGCATCCTCGTTTGAGATGTTCTCTAGCCCGTGATATCTGCCGCTTCATCTTCTGTGTCATGGAGGGTTGGTGATCACAAATGGTCTAAATTCGAATTCTTTTTGTGTTTAAAAGCGGACTGTGCGGCAATCGTCAGCGAATCGGAATTTTCTTTTGGTACATACGAATGCCCTTCGGACCATGTGAAATTAGGTCTTTATGTGGCTGGTAATTTCAGAAGGAAGACAGTTTTCAGAAGGAATACAGTTTTCAAGGTGAGGGCAGATTTTCTGATATACTTATTTATTTTGGTACAATATTAAAACAGAGAATGATGATTAAAAACGTTTCTATCTTTTCTAATTTTAAAATATGCATAAATAAAAAAATCCCAACCCAATCACACAATAAAAAATTATTATAAAATATTTAAAAGATTCTCGATGCATTTTTAATATAAGATAAGATAATTATATTTATTTCAAACTAATGACCATAAAGTTGGTCAACGGACTGTTGAGCACAAAGATGTCCATACAAAGTAGGAGAATTAAACAGTCTTCTATAAAAGGTACAATGCATGAAGTAAATCAACATCTGGCCCTAGCGAAGAATATTCAAGAGGATCAAACCCATCTCTCTTAATATCCGAGTTTGAATGAAGAACACTGAAGAAACTCAACAAACTCTGCTGGCCCAGTGAAGAGCCCGTGCAAACTGTATGGAGGACCTAGTCCGTCTCCCAGGAACGGATCTGAGACGGTTCTGCTGCTGAGATCTCATGCGGTGGGGTGAGGTCCCACTATCCTCACTGATCTAGAGTCTGGATACGTACTGGTATCAATCGGTCTCGTAGTGCCCCTGTGTGTAGGTAGTACCCTGAAAAATGTTGTGAAAAATGTTGTGATCCTTTGTGTGGGGTTTGGTTTTATGGGACGCTGAGAATATCCGCTCAGGATACCAAACATCTCTAATCGGGATACCTGAAAAAGTCGGCGAGGGTCAGAAATCTCTAAACAAACAATGAAACCTTCCTCTGATTTCATAGTAGATGGGACATCCAAGAATTTGTCTAGTCTATCCACCTGGTGGTCCATCTCTACCCGAAATCTATGAGAATTTACTCTGAACTGGCCTAGAGGAATGCGAAGAGCATGCATCCAGGTGTGAAACGTATACTTGGGTCGAACAATGAGCCCGTATCTCAACTCCAAGAAGTGCTCAGCGTAAAAAGTCGTCTTTGGGCATAACCATCTTGGAGTATTAACCCAACCTAGACGAAATACCTATAGATATTTTCCTTGATGATCTGGTTTAGATCCTGTCTAATAAGTTAAAAGTGACCAGAAACATTTAAAAAAATATAAAAAAAAAACAATTCAACTAAATTCCCACTTACTGTAAAATATTTGAAACTCTTGTAAACCAAGATCTAACTCAGCCAAAACCAACATCTAACTCAGCCAAACCCTCGATGGCTCTAGCATTGATTCAAACCGTAAAGCATGGTTTAATGTATTTTGTTACAAAATACAGCGGTTTTCATTGGCTAGCTGTCTCACAGCTCTCTCTGGTTAAAATATTAAAAAATTCAAAGCATTATCCCTACAGGCAAAAGGGTATCGATTTAAATTTTTATTGAAAACCCTATCACGATCATCCATATATTGATTGGTACAGGAAATGTTTTTCTGAAATTCTTTCGTTTTTAATTTTTCTTTTATTCTGTGTCCGAGCATCTTCACGGAGCATGTTAGGTACAGCAAATTATCTTCCACTTTATGCTTTAGATTTATCTTTTACTTTCTCATAGCATATTGGGTACAGGAAATTATGTTCCACTTTCAGCTTTAGCTTTATCTTTAACTTTCTTATATGCTTGTCGGGACACCGGAACAAAGGCATAAGATGCCTGACACAAATAAAATAAAATAAACGGCCATAGCTGGCGGTCCAATATAGAGGGAAGCCTAGCCCTGTTCATTCTTTTATCCAGTACCCTTCAGGGTTTTTCCCCGAAATTTTCCTCATTTTACTGTTAATTGTGAAGCTAAAATTCATGTAAAATTCTAGATTAAATTTTTTTATAGATCTTTAGGATTTTAGATCTTTTTACGCCCAGTAAATTTTTCTATGTCACTATTAGTTTTGTAGATCATTTTAGATCTACATCTCAATCACATATAAGTTTCTATATCTTTTTTCTGTTTCTATAAATTTGTAATTTCTCTGGCTAAGCAAGCAAGCAAGCCAAAGTTCAAACCGGTTAAGTTCAATCCGGTTATGTAATGCAAAGCGATTTCTGTTTTCTGGTGATTGTTTTATCTATTCCGCTATTTCTGATTGAGTAATCTTGTTGTTTCTCCATTTGTTTATCTCTGAATATAAATCCGCTGTGTTATGTATGCTCTGATCCACTTTTATGTATGCTCTGATCTGTTGGTTTGATTTGGGTTGACGTTGCCAAAGCCATGGAAGCCGTCTGGACTGGAGCAGCGGCTAACGCTTTAAGCAGCCTTGGTAGCGTGGCTATTGTTCCACTAATTCAACTCATAGACGATGTTGTTCATTTGGATCGAAATAATCAACTTCTACAAGATAATCTTAGCCGTATGAAGGTGCTGTTACAGGACATTAGCAGTCAATTTCAACACAATCAAAGAAGTCGACCGGACACTATAAATTTTTGGCTGGAAAGGCTCCAACATTCCCTTGAAGATGGGAGACGCATCATGGAGCGCGCCCAAGCACATAAACCATGTTTAGATTTTCTCCTTTGCAAGCCCAGAGCCTCGAAACAAATTAGAGAATGGAACACAAATTTCGATCAACTCTGTATCCATCTTGAACGGGACTTCTCAATATTCCGCAATGCTCAACAGAGTGCTTCGTCCGCACCGTTAACTGCAGAGGCATTTCTTCAGCCAGTGCCAGAGTCGGGCTTTGTGGGGGCCGGTATTCGGTCCGCGGAGATGCAGCTGAAGCAATGGATTAATGCGGAGGATCATCAAGCTCGCGTCATTGGTGTGTATGGCATGCCGGGCGTTGGCAAAACAGCGTTGCTGGAAATAATCTACAACGCCTACAGAGTAGGTAATGTGTTCGAATTTGTTATTTGGATAACGGTTTCTCAAAACTGTAACATTCTAGACTTGCAGAGAAAAATTGCCGAGGCAATCAATTTAGAACTGGATAGCAGTTCTAACTCGGTGATGCAAAAGATGAGGATCTATGCATGGCTGAAAACAAAGAAATTTCTTTTGATTTTGGATGATATGTGGAGTCCACTCCATATGGAAGAAGTGGGCATCCCATTAGTGAATGCTGAAGGTAGCAGAGTGGTAATTTCCACTAGGAGTATAGATGTGATTCGAAGAATGGGGGCAAATGCCTACTCCATACCAATAGAAACCCTATCCTCTGATGAGGCCTGGCAGCTGTTTCACTCTGTTGCTTTCAAAACCGGTGGTGCTCCCAGAAGAAATATAGAAGATATAGCAAGACAAATTGCAGGAAAGTGTAAAGGTTTGCCCCTGGCCTTAAAGGTTGTCGCGGCAGCCATGACCAGTATTACTGATGTAAAAGAGTGGGATCGTGCTTTGACTCATATGAAAAATGTGGATCCTGTCTTTGTAACTACCTACGGTGGTATCCAGCAAGATCTCTATGAGCCACTAAAATTAAGTTATGATCATTTGCCTGATTCTAACTTCAAGACTTGTTTCCTATATTGTGGTACTTTTGTGGAAGATGAAAACATTCATGTGGAGAGATTGGTGGAGATGTGGATAGCGGAAGGCTTAGTCAATAGCAGAGGGACAAATTCTCTGATGGACTCAGGGCTCAGGTATGTAAATTTTCTTGCAGAGCGTTGCTTGTTTGAGAAAGTTGGCACGGATATGGTGTGGATAAAGGTTCATGATGTTCTGCGCGAGATGGCAATTCATATTGCTGAAACCGAAGAGAATTGTTTGTTCAGGACAAGCCAGAAGCTCCAAAAGTTTCCTGTTGAACCGGGGATTGACCATTGCAAAAGAATAGCAATTGGTTATAATAATATTCCCTTCCTACCCACAGATTTCACATGCCCCAATCTTGTCACTTTGATCTTGGCTCAAAATGAGAGCTTAAACAAAGTTCCAAATGGTTTTTTAACCAATCTCACCTCTCTCAGGGTTTTGGATCTGTCCCGCACCAAAATAGAATCCTTGCCAATATCAGTGTGTCACCTCAGACAGCTAGAGTTTCTTCGGTTGAGCTACACATCAATAAAGGATTTGCCTGAAGAGGTAAGCCATCTTTCTCAGCTTCAATTTTTGCATCTTTTCTGCTGTGGAGAGTTAAGGTCATTGCCATGTGGGATTGGAGAGCTTCAAAATCTCAAGCATTTAAATTTAGACGGGTGTGGAAAATTAGCAGGGATTCCACGTGAACTCTCTCAACTTACTTCGCTGGAAAAGCTAGAATTGATGACAGGGGTTAGGAGTATTTTGAGAGTGGAGGATCCTAACAGTAGTGTTTGTAGTCTGAAGGATCTATCAAATTTACCATATTTGATTGAGCTGAGTGTGCTTGTCAAGCCAGGAATAAACACAAATGGAATGAGGTCAGGGGTTAAAGTGGCTACAATGGCAGCTTGGTTGGAGATGAGGCACTTGACACTAAAATTTGATGTGAAGCAACATAATGTAGTAATGCAGGATCTTCCAGAAGATATGCAAAGCATGAAGAAACTCCAAGTACTGAATCTTGGATTTTACCAGGGGATAAAATTGCCTAATTGCATTTGTAATTTTGAACAACTGGAGAAGCTAAATCTGTATGACTGTTACCAATTATCTGAGCTTCCTCCTTTAGAGAGACTGCCAAATTTAAAGGTATTGTCATTAAGAATGTGCATTAAGTTGAGGGAATTAAGAATAGGAATGTGGGGAAGCGCAAGTGGATTTCCAATGCTTGAGAATTTGCATCTCCAAGATTTGCCATTGTTAGAGAGTATTACAAGCTGCTCATCAAATGTTCTCTGGAATGAAGAAGCAATGCCTGCTCTCCAATTCTTAAAGTTATCACGTTGCCCGTTATTGAAGAGATTGCCAAATGGATTTGAAAAACTATCGAAACTGAAAGAGATAGACGCAGAGAAAGATTGGTGGGAAGCACTAACATGGGAGGATGATAACATCAAAGTCTGCCTTTCAAATAAATTTAAAGCCAGAACAGGTTTAAACTGGAAAGATAAAGTAAAGCATCTCAGTCAAACAGGCAAGTTAAAAGGTATAGCCTCCGGATCATAGATGCCTATTTCAAAGCTTTTTATGCGGATGGGATAGAATGTTGTAAATTAATATTTTTTGCTTAAGCTGGAGGGCACATATGTAAAAAAGTTTAATGATGAAATACAAAGTATTTTTTTGAGGAAATAGATTTTTAATTTTTTGAATTAATATATTGTTATGGTTGTGATAGATGTTATAATTGTATCTAATTTTTTAGGTTCATTTCAATTTGGAGTTTATTAAATATAAAGAAGAATCAATTTTTTGGAAATGTAAACCTATTATAAAATGTATTAAATTTGACTCTCCTTAATATTTGATAATTTTTAAATATATATATACACATTCTAATCCGTAATCAATCATTAATGGTAAGCAATGCTATTTGATATTGGGTTAAAATAATTTATTTATTATTATTTTTTTAAAATATCATTTTTATTCTGTCCAAGATATTATCAATAAATTATGTGCCACTATTATAAGAGTGGATATCAAAATTACTACCATGTTGGCTTTTATTTTTTTCACAATTAAAGCTTTTTAACATTTATATTTGTTAAAAAAGGCAACATATATGAACAAATCTCATACTTATTAGTCTTTGCCGCATATGGCATAAGACTATAGTAATTAATTTCGATCTAGTCTAATAACTTGGCACCAAAATTCATATACCTTAAAATTTATAAACCATACTTTGTTACATACAATGTCCCCACCACATTTCTTTGACCAATTAAGTATAAAACTTTTTTCTATTGACGAATCAGTGAAATTTACATCTTATTTGGCCTCATACCAAGGCAACTATGAGGTTGAACTTAGAATAAGTATGGGCAAACCAGAAAAATTCATGTTCACACAAACTAATGCTAACATTAATTTTGAACATTAGATGCTCAGATATATATGAAAACTTGTTTTGGAGAATTTGGTATCTATGGATAAATGCTAATTCCCTAGATAAGTAGCCATATCTAGAACAACAGTTTAAAGTACTTTAGCCTTTTCCTACGGGCAATAGATAAGACAAAGAAGATGAGAAGACCTATTTGTAGTTCCGCTTTCCTCTTGTCTCCTTTGTATTGATCCTGTCGCTCCTTCCCATACTTAACACGCTTAAGAAGTACCTGTAAACATCAACAGAAGATAAAGAACTGATCAAAGCAGAAGATCTATTGAATACAAGTAAATGGAATCAAATACATTCACACATATAAGCATCATATAACAAGATAAGCATATGGGAAAAAGGTTCAAATACTTTATTAAAATAGAAGAAGGAATTACAACCATCAAGTTTGATTCAAAGTCACTCCTCCATCTTTGATCCTATCCACATCACATCAAAAGCATGACAAACTTGTAGCATAACAATACTTGTCTCAAAATCAATTCTCATAGTAACATTATCTCCTTACAATTCAACATAGTCTAGCCCTTGATCACTTAGATGAGTGTTCAATTTATAGGATAATGAAGGAGATTATGTCATAAATGGGAGTATTGAATGGATTTCCATACTTAGAATTAGTTCCATGGAGGAAGGGATGAGAGGATAGGATGCATCTTAACTCATTCCTCATCCATTTTCGAGCTCATAAGAGTTGACAAGTGAGGGAAACTTCTAGATGACTCTAAGAGATAAGAATATTTCCAAAACACTATGTGAATTTCGCTCAATCTCGCCCAACGCAGGTGAAAGAGGGCCTAAGTGCTCTGTAGAGCACCCTAGCATGGACTCAACTGCTCTGTAGCGCACCCTTACATGGGCCTACCTGCACTGGTCCCTTTAGAGGTCATTTCAGGATGTCTTCAAGTCATGAAACTATTTGGGAATGAGGCATTCAAAAGGGTGACTTGTTTAGGGCATGTAGCAACTAAAATTAGGGTTTGATGAGCCCTAAAACATTGATCTGGATGATGGGAGTGATGTGCCCAAATGGATCTGTAATAACAACCCTCTAAAGCATGAAGTCAAAAAAATGTTAATGTCGAATGAAATGCTTTACGATGTGATAAGGTGGTTTCTAAGTGGAAGGTGACCTGCATCAATTACAATACATATATCATGATATTTTGATTTTTTATATGGATTGTTGAGGGAAGGCATACCCATGCTCAACATATAAACTTTCATTACATGTACACAAACAGTCGTCTACAGATATAGATCCATGATCGGAATGACCATCAATGTAAAGCCATTGTACATATGATTTAGTACTCTTGAAATCACAGCCTAGATGGATGCAACTAGATCCAGGGTTTTCTATCTCGTTCAATCGTTTTCTCAAATACGAGTCTAACCATGTGAATATGTGATCTGAAGTTGAACATGGGAAGACACTGTCTGATTACCAGCCAATGATGTAAGCCGTTGACAGATGCGAGAGAAATCACCGATAATGATAATGATCCTCAAGGTATTGCAGTACATTCTGCATGGTGTGAATGGATGATTTGATGTCTAACACCATACAAAGTATTTCGGTCGAAGGCCAATGATGTCAACCTATCACCGGCAGCGAGAAACCTACCATTGATGTATGCAAGCCTCAAGGTACTAGAAGGGTGTTTCTAAGTCAACTTATTGGATAATGTGTTGATGTCGACAAGAAGCGACTCGTCGCAGGAGGGCCTTGATGTATCTCACATCAATGACACGAAACAAGTGTAATTATTTTGGAGACGAAATTTGACTGATGACACAAGGTTCAGAAATGGTGGTAATGAAAATGAAGGTTTATGGTACTGTAAAGGATGAATTTAAATTGGACGAATTCTCTTGAACATGTCAGTGACTCTGAAATGAATTGTTAGCATTGACCCAAAACAAAGTGATGGATGGTATGATAACCATCAAGTTGATAACCCAACTCAAGTAGTCACGGTGATGAAGTGAAAGTGTTATGTTCAAGAGCGACCTTCTACCATAAAGTGGTTTTCCCCTTTTTCCCATTTTCCCCACTCATTACTGAGCAGTACCTCTTTATTTTTTATCAAGCTTGAGGAGGATAACATATGCTTGTTGTATAATTCCACCGTTCAAGTGAATCCATCGCTATGTGATGTTTTAACGAGTCTAGTGAAGGTGAAACTCGATATTGTCTAGATGGACAAGTTTGTCGCTATTTGATGTATTAACAAATTTAACAACAAAGATAACTCGATCTTTTTCATGTTTAGAGAGTTTGAAAAGGGACAAAAAGAAAACTCCACATGTTCTTTTTTGTTGATTTGTCTCTCAAGTCCGAAAAAACATAAAACAATACGAGAGAGAACCTATTGACCATGTTCGGTCAACGTATTCCTTTTTCGTAGTTAATTTATCTCAGCACGAAAAAGAGTTAAACTTATACTGAGTAGATGTCGTTTCCAATCCATTAACGAGCTGAAAAGGACAAGCTCTCGACAACCTTTTCATGTTTCGAGAATTTGAAAAGAGCTTAAAGAGGACTCCAAGGGGGTTTCTTTTTCGTTATTTAACAGAGCTCGAAAAAGAGATAAAAGTATGCTTTGTGGTCAAAGGTACAATTTACAATCGAGCACATCAAATTCTATAAGTCAGCTGCAAACCCTACTCAAAACATCACCAAATGGACTAAAAATACCTGTTTCATAGGTAAAAATAGGCAAATACTAATGTTTACTCGATTAATGAACATGAAATAAACATAAAACAAGTTTTTACCACGAAATTTCTACCATTTGATACTTACCATTCAGTTTTATGCTCTGGGCTAGTTTTTTACCTTGAAATTCATCAGCTAATTGCGAGAGATTCTGTGGACCATTTCTCATGTCGTCTAGACCAGGTAGGAGATCTAACCCTCCTCTTTCTTTTCAGGTCATTCTTTTTTTGTTTCATGCAAGTTTTAGGGTTTTTTGGGGCTTCTGGGTTTTGATTTTTTCGCCCTGGGATTAGCTCAGGCTTTCACATTGAAAACTTTGCTGAAGAGCACCCTGATAGAAGGCTGCCTGCTCTTCAATGCACTGTCTCTGTGCCTGGGCTGCGCAGGGTGAGTTTCCCAAATTTGATTTAGCTATTTGTCCAAAAATTGTCCTTTTTTTTGCATGGAAAGGATCCTAACTAAGCTTAGGATTGGGTTTCAGGCTTTCATCGGATCATAATGTTGATTACATGGCGAGAAAGAGAGCATGAGGAACAAGACATGGTTTCCCTAAATAATTTGGGTACAGTTGAGGCCCTAAAAAACTATGGGTTACTCAAATACTTCAAGTTGTGTGGAATGAGGCAACAAATAGAACTATTGCAGTTCCTTGTTCATGCATGGGATCCGACAAATCAGACTTTTCACACAAGGGAAAAAATGGTCCCTATTACCATTGATGATATTTAATTTCTTACTGGACTGTCGAGGTGAGGTACCCCCATCTCACTTTCTGGATTTGCCCGTGGAGGTGAATCAGTGAGGGATTACATCCGACAGTTTTTTCTGCTAGGTACACAGCCTAGCAAGGATGGGAAAATAAATGTCAGGGATGTACGTGATTTTCCTTTGACAACAATCCTCTTCAAAATTGCAAAGTTGGCTGGCAGTGTGACACTTCATCTGGCGAATAGATCATATATGCGGTATGCACTTGAGTGTCTAGAGCCAAAAGTATTCAACTGGTGTGAGGTCGTACTTTCTTCATTGAAAGAACAACTGACCAAGGTAAAAAGTGGTAAGACGAAGAATTTCTTCAATGGTTCGATCTTAATCGCTTTTACCTTAGAGGGAATCCCATTGATGCAACCGCAACATGTATCACTGGGTGTAGCTAGTCTTAGAGATCCACGTATGCAGAGGTGGGTCGAATTGATGGCTCGAAATGCGGGTCAATCAACAATCATTTTTTCCACTTCATTGTTTAGCTGGCTCGATCGACAACACCTTGTCATCGAGGAGCATCCATACTCAGGGATGGATTTCTGTGGAGATCCAGATTTGATTCTACTAGTTGGAGCACAATGGGGTGCTATAGGTAAATTGTTTGACCAAAGTGTTTTTGATTTTTCAAGTTTCTACATGTTTTTTTGTTTTTAATGTTTCAAAGACTAAATTAAAATCATTCTCATGCATGCAGATATGGGTACTGTTCGACCCGTGGGACACTAACAGGGTGTAGGTGGGCTAGCGCGGAGAAACATTGGGAGAGCGGTCCTTTGGGACTTGGATTTGATCGAGACCATGGAAAATTTTAGGGGCGAATTTTCACCCTTGGGCGAAATTAAGGGGTTTTATATTTTTATTGGGCGAATATTTTGTATCATAGTACATTGTTACAAATCGTCTCAAATTTATTTTATAAAAAAATTAGTTATGGAGGTCAACCCACCTTATTTTAAGGGAGAGAGTGAAAAAAGTAAATTTAGCCCTTGAAATTAGGAGTTACAACTTTCTATTCGCCCTAATTTTCAAGAATAGGTATTTATGATAGTTATTTCACCCTCTACATTCGGTGTAAAAAATGTTTTTTTCTTTCATTTTCCCGTATTTCATGGTATTGGGGTTAATTTCGTGAAAATGACCTTATTTTTTTGGAACAAATGGTCACAAAAGAATAATTCATTTTATTTAAAAATTCAGGTCTCTTATTTTCATGTTTATTTAAAGATTGAATAATGTTTTTGCCATATCCCAAGTTTGCATCTCTTTAGTCATAATCAAATAAAGAATAATGGAAAACATTTTTTATATTTACTCCATAATTACTTTATATTTACGTGTAAATAAATAAAAATAAAAATAAAGTGGAGTATGGTAAATAAATAAAACCTCTTTTTATATTTACTCCATAACCCTCTTTCTATTTAAGAAGACTCAAAAAAGAGGTTTTATTTAAGTGAATCCTATGGGCCAAATACCATATTTATAAAAGAGGTAGGTTAAATTAATAAAAATATAAATAAATGAGAGGTATGGCAAATAAATAAAACATTTTTTTATATTTACTCTAGAAGTCACATTATATTTAAGAACACTAAAAAAATGTGTTATATTTAGGTGAAGCCTATGGGCCAAATACCATGGGCCAAATTATTATTAATACCATGCAAAAAAACATTATTAACCCTAATATTAGTATTAATAAAAAAAAAAGATGGCACATGGTATTAACCCATGGCATTCACGTGGAATATAGGCTATTTAAAGGGGAGAATTAAACCAGCATAGATCAATCTTTACTCTGGATCTACTAAGCTCTAAGAGGGATCAAATATCATGATATGCAAACTAGCATAAAGTGAAAAAATATTTGATCCTTGGGCTTGGTAGATCAAGGGTAAAAATGGATCTTGTAATTTAATGTCGCTTAAACATTTTAATTTGGTTAAAAAATATAAAAATCAATTATTAATTTTATTAATTTTTATAAATTACTAATAGTAGTTTTTAAGCTCCAGGTTTATGATAACCCATGGTATTGACCCATGGTAATATCATGGTATTCATGTGAGCATAGACTATTTAAAGGGGAAATTCTATCAGCTTAGATCCATCTTAATTCCGGGTCTACCAAGTGCTGAGAGAGATAAATAGATTTCATCCCTCCAAGAGTGGTAGAAGTGGAGTTAAAATGGATATAGGTTGGTTTTTATGATAATGAAGATATTAAATAGACTTTGAAAATTATATTATAAAAAACATCTTAAAGTGAATGGTTAAAGCTATATTTAGTCACTTCACAAAATTTCGTAAAAAATACCAATATCTCCATTAATATTGGTTTTTCTGATTTAACACAAAAAAATTCAAAACAGTGAAATCTTATCACTCTTTCCGCATCACCTGGCAGAAGAGAGATAGTCAGTGCCCAAATTTCACACCATTTTTCAAATGTTCTCAATATGATATCTTCATGAAAAAGTTAAGGTACCGATGTTGGATTAGTTGTTTGAAAAATATGTTGGTTTGTACAACCTTTCATCTTCTCTATTATTTTTAATTTGTTGTAATGATCTATAGGGGTTGGGCTAGTGCTTGAAAAATACGTTGGTTTGTACAACCTTTCATCTTCTCTATTTTTCTTAATTTGTCGTAATGATCTATAGGGGTTGGGCTAGTGCACCATATGGGGTTGGTCCAGTGCACCATATTGTCCTAAAAGGTGGAGATTGTGCACCGAAAAGGAAATTAATCCACATGTTACGGCGTTGTTAAAAATGAAAGACGTATGAAGGTAGTGAATTATGCTAATAAGCAATTTAGATTGGGAGAGACGTAATTAAATTTTATTATTTAATTGAAGATTTCAAATTAAATATTTGGTGCATTTGATAGTTATAGGTCGAGGAGACCGAGCTCTGGTGAAAATCGGCTGCGAACTCTGCTCTAGGGTTTAACGCCCTGCCCTGCCATTCTAGAGTCAGCTCTGGCAGCGCAGTTCATCAGACTAGCTGATCTCCACTGCAGGGGACGAGGACTGACCCGACAAATGCTCAGCGGGGGGTCCACAGGGACCCCATCCTTCAAGAATATTGTAATGCATAAGCAGACAAGAAAAGAAGGGTTAAATATCGCGGGTCACGGAGAAAGCAGAAACCCAGGCAGCTCCAGAAAAGACAAGGAGCAGAAAATGTCAGCAAAATATGGAGGGGGTTCTAAACAGAAGGATAAGGAAAAAGAAACCAACACCCTCGGGGCTGCTGCAAATCGTCAAACTGAGGGCTCAAAGCAAACCCAGGTAACCGATGAAGATGAGAAAGAGAAGCAAGGGAAAAAATGAGAAGGAAAAGACAGGGAATCACCCATCACCTCCGGTACAAACAACACCCCCCAGGGAGCCTGCAAACCAAAAAAGAACGAGGCACTCAGAGTGGTCTGCACAAACCTGGAGATACAAGCTCACAAGGAGCACATGTCGGAGCATGCAGTCATATGTAAATTTATGGGGCTGTGGCCAACGGAGCGAGCCCTATGCCAATGGATCAAACAGAACTGGAGACCCAAAGGTGACATTAATTTACACCTAGGAGCTAAAGGTTTTTTTACTATTGTCTTTACAAACCTAGAAGATAAAGATAGGGTGTTCGATGGAGGTCCATATTTTTTTGCATCTGCGGGTCTCTATATGAGACCTTGGAAACCCAACTTCGTCCCTGAAAACGAGACCTTCACTCAGGTTCCCGTATGGATCCGACTTTTCTCCCTCCCCATAGATTATTGGGGTTTAGCAACTCTCAAGCAAATAGGAGACAAGATGGGCACCTTTATCAAAGCTTTTGAAGCAACCATTCAACGCAGATACACCTCCTGTGCTAGAATTTGTGTGGAACTAGACGTATCTGGATCCCTGCATGAAGGTATTTGGCTGGAGTTTCGAGATGAAGATTATTTCCAAGCCATTGACTACGAACAAATCCTGTTTTGTTGTAGGAAATGCCACGAACACGGGCATCTAGTAAGAGATTTCCCTCTTAATAGAACGGAAGAAGCAAGAAAACCCTTGCCCGAGGTGCAGAATAAAGAGATATTCACCAAATCGAAAACCAGACAAAGAGCTAATAGAAGAAGACCAAATAGAACAGGGGCCGTCCCAAGCAGCATCCTCAACCCCTTCAGGGTACTGGAAACAGACACAGATACAGAAGAGATAAGGGCGGATGAGAGGGACACAAAGGAGCCAGAGAACCATCCAGACAACAACAGGAAAGAACAGGGTGAAAACCCCCACAGTCCCAAAGACAATAGGTAAGAACAGGAAAGCACCCAAGACGAAGATACGAAGATGTTAAACAGTGATGGGGGCAGTGACGTACTGGAACTAAACGAAGCCTTGGAAAAAGCAGGTGTAAACCTACCAGCACTAGAGGGAAACTGGAAGGCGCAAGGCATTGAAAATGTTCCAGAAGAAGAACTAAAAAAGATTAGCGATCTCTTCATTGCAAGACAGAGGGCCGAACTGGCCAGGCAAAACAGGAGACTGGGAATAGCAACAGGAACAGGAAATCACTCCAAGAACATCTCCCTCAACCCAACTGGCTTCAAACAAAAAAAGAAAAGGGGAAGAAGGACAAATGGAGAGGTACTACATGACTTAGGGATTTTAATGCTGAACTCAGGTAAAATGAAGGCTCTAGAAGCCTTCTCGTCTTACCATTTTTAAACCTGGTTATCAATGAAAATAATATCATGGAATGCAAGAGGGCTCAACAGCCAAGAAAAACAGAGACTTCTCATCAGGAAGTTCCAAACAGAAAAGCCAGACATTATGTTCATTCAAGAAACAAAATGCGCTACCTCTCACATGAAAAGCATCAGTAAAAAATTAGGTAAGCCTCTCGACTTCATTGAAGTTGCCAGTCAAGGATGGGAAGGAGGCATCACCACCCTTTGGAACACAAGAGCAATCAGTGTCCTTGCCTCAGAAGCCACCAGAGCCTACATAGCAACGGAGATACAAATCACAGGTAACTCTGAAACCTATCTCTGTGTTAATGTGTATGGCCCTCAAAGACTAGAAGAAATTCCATTTTCTCAACTCTCTCAAAAATCTGAAATCTCGACATTACACTTCAAAAATCATCATGGGCGGAGACTTCAACATGATCACCACCCTCCTGGAGAAGAAGGGATGGTTAAGAAAGCTCAACAGGGATGCAGGGGCCTTTGCCGATTTCATTGAGATCGCAAAATTGGTGGATGTGCAGCCTCCCTCCAGCTCCTACACATGGAACAACAGAAGGGGCGAAGAGAATCTCATTGCCTCCCGCCTAGATAGATTCCTCATCTCAGAGAGTATCGTTCTAGAGGGCATCACTGTCAACTCTGACATTCTCCCTAGTGGGGGTTCGGATCACTGGCCCATCTCTCTAGAGGCGGCCTTCCTGGGCACTCCGAGAAACAAGCCATTCCACTTTGAAAAATTCTGGTTACAGCACCCTAATTTTGTCAAATTGCTAGAGAAGTGGTGGCAGGAACCACTTAATATCCAAGGAACCAAAATGTTCAAGCTCCAAAGCAAACTGAAGCATATTAAAAGCAAAATCAAGCACTGGAACATCACGGAATTTGGCAACATTTTTAAGGAAAAATCCATAATAGAAGGCAAGCTCGAGAACATTCATAAAAGCTGGACCTCTGGCAACATCACTGAGGAATCAAAAGAGCTGGAAAAAGAACTAATGACCCAATGGCAACATAGAAGCCTACAAGAAGAAACACTATGGAAACAGAAATCCAGAGTGCAATGGCTTAAAGAGGGCGAGCAAAACACAAAATTCTTTCACAGGTCCACCCTTGATTACAGAAGTGCGAACAAAATACTCAAGCTTAAAAATGAAGCGGGCGACACTCTTCACAATCACAAGGAAATCTCCTCTCTCCTCACAGAGCATTTCAAACACATTGCCCAGGAAACGCATGCAGATAGAGCAGAAGCAATTAACACTCTAACGCAATCCATCCCCAAAGTGGTAACAAATGAACAAAATCTTACTCTCCTCAAAGAAATATCAATGGAGGAAGTGGAGGAGGCCGTAAAGAGCATGCCTAATGATAAAGCCCCTGGACCAGACGGCTTTACCATTAACTTCTACAAAGCTTGCTGGCCAACCATCGAATCAGAAATCTGGAAAGTGGTTGAAGACTCAAGACGCTCAGGCACCATTCTCAAATCGCTCAACTCCACCTTCTTGGCTTTAATCCCAAAGGAGGAGAATGCTCATACCCCTGAGAAGTTCAGACCTATTGCACTCTGTAATGTGATCTACAAGATCATTTCTAAGGTCATAGCAAATAGGCTTAAGCCCATCTTGCCTAATCTCATTTCAGAAGAACAGTGTGGATACATAGAGGGTAGACAAATTCTAGACAATATCCTCTTAGCACAAGAAATGGTGCACACTCTTCAGACCAGGAAAAAAGCTGGGATGCTTATGCAACTGGATCTCTCCAAGGCATTTGACAAGGTAAATTGGAATTACCTGGAAGCTGTTCTAGCAGCTTTTGGCTTTGATCAACAATGGATCAATTGGATATTAGTTGTAATCAAGTCCTCCTCCTTCTCCATTCTTGTCAATGGTTCACCCTCAGAAACCTTCATCCCTTCCAGGGGCATCAGGCAGGGAGACCCTCTCTCCCCTTTCCTTTTTGTGATCCTCATGGAAGGCCTAAGCCGTCTCATCCACAAAGCTAAAGAAGAAGGCAATCTCAGGGGTTTGAATCCTCTGCAATCTATTCCAGCCACAACGCACCAATAGTTCATGGATGATACCCTGCTGTATGGTACCCCCACGGTGAAAGAAGCACTGGCCTTTAAATCCATCCTAATTCTATTCAGCAAAGCTTTAGGTATGGAAATCAACCATGCTAAATCTAAGATTTTTTTCTTTAATAATCACCTTGCAATTCAGAAGCATCTCTCAAGCATTCCAGGGTTTAAATGGGGTAATCTTCCCTCAAAATACGCGGGCGCCCCGCTCACATCCAAACCCTGGCAAAAGCATCATTGGGAAAGTACTCTAGCCAAGCTGGAAAACAAATGCAGACACTGGACGCACAGAGCCCTAAACTTTGCGGGCAGACTAGTCCTAACCAAGGCTATCTTGCAAGCCATACCCCAATACATGTTGTCCATCCTGCCTGCCCCTCAAGGCATTCTACACAGGATCAGAACAATCCAAAGATCATTCTTATGGAAAGGCAACGCGTAAAAAAAAAATGGGCTTTAGTAGCCTGGAATAAGCTGTGCAAATCAAAATCAGTAGGTGGCCTCAACTTAATTGATCCCCTTACTTCTAATATTACCTGTGGAGCCAAGTTATGGTGGAGATGGCTTAAAGAACCTCACCTTCCCTGGGCGAGACATTGGAAGGAGAAATACACCCCCAATTGCAATGAGCAGGATCTAATTCGGCTACAGGAAGTTCCGGAAGGATCGCCCATATGGAACCTAGCTAGACGCAATCGAACCATTATTCAAGATTACAGTTTTTGGGAAATTCGCAACGGAGAAACATCGTTCTTTTGGGAGGATGCTTGGCAGCAACTTCCTCGCCTTGCAATGCCAGAATTGGAAATCTACAAAAGAGAAGCTCAGACAGGAGGCAACTACAGAGTTAGTCAGTACTGGAGCCCAGAGAGCAACGAGCAGGGGTGGAGATCCTGGAAACCCCCGAACTCCATCAACTTCACTGCAGATAATGCACAAATTCAGAGCCTCCTAACCACTCTCAACAAAAGAAAAATCCGAACTTCTACAGTCAGGGATCAGCTCAGATGGGGAATGAGGGGGAACAATAGCTACACCCTAAAAGAAGCTAGGATGCAATTGGAATAGAATGAGCAAGGGGAAACCTTGCCCTGGAGTACCAAGGTCTGGGATAGCCTCTTTTGGCCTAAAATCAAGACATTCCTCTGGCTCCTCATGAGAGGAAAAACCCTTACATGGGATAACTTACGGAAAAAAGGCTTCTCCGGCCCTTCCATATGTCGCATGTGCCGCACTGCAGAAGAAACTATAAATCACCTGTTCAACTCTTGCAATTGGGCAAAAAACATATGGAAGTGGCTAGAAAATATCATGCAACAATCTAACAGGGACACAAATTCTATCCAGAACACAATTACTCAGTGGCCAGGCGACTTTTCGAACAATCACAGAGTAAACAGTATATGGAAAATAATCCCAGGATTCATAACATGGACTATCTGGAAGGAA
This sequence comes from Pinus taeda, assembly GCA_000404065.3. NCBI lineage: Eukaryota > Viridiplantae > Streptophyta > Pinopsida > Pinales > Pinaceae > Pinus > Pinus taeda. The sequence continues at coordinate 100,495 of APFE030720837.1, read as the reverse complement.
CGGAATAGGCGTATTTTTCAAAATGAACAGAGGAATTTCGAGTTCTCGCAGCTTACCTTATCCATAAATATCCATGAATTAATCTCAGCTAAATGCACTGCGTCGCCCGACTCAAATCTTTCACCCAGGGACCAGCGCATTCTGGTAAGATTCAAGTTGGAAAATGGGAATAGCTCTCCAACTGTAAGCAGCAAGCACGAGCCGCGAACTGAACAGTAGGGATGGCACACGCCCCCGACAGGCTTTCTTAAGCTAAATTTTGATGGGGCTTCCAGGGGCAACCCCGGTCCGGCAGGTATTGGAGGGGTCATCAGGAACCATAAAGGGGAAATCCTATATATCTATAGTCAAGCCTTGGGCGAAGCCACCAACAATGAGATGGAATTCGCAGCTCTGAAAAAAGGCCTTCGAATTCTGAATACAAACCAAATTGCCAATGCCGTCATAGAGGGAGACTCAGAAGTGGCCATTACAGCGGCCAGGTGAATTTACAATGGCACTCCGGCAAGCAGGGTCACGAAGCATTGGCGCCTGGCTCAGGGAACCGAAAACATAGCCAGTTTGCTTCGTGAAATGAAAGGTCTAACCTTTCAAGCGATCAGACGAAAAGGAAACACGGTGGCGGACCACCTGGCAAACGTTGGGATTGAGAACCCCAATGCTTCGAGGGATAGCTGGTGGGATGACATCACATGTCTTGACCTTAAGGGAACCTACATGCAGCTTACCAGTAAGGACATCACCCTGGCAGAAAGCGACGACGGAACGACAGCGGTTCTTAGGTTTCTGGCAAGATCCCATGATGACTAAGCGCACCACCTTAATTATGGATGAGGCCGAAGGACAATCGGCACAAGGAATATCTGTCAGTGGCTGCAGACCTAAAGATTTGTACCTCCCCATGATCTGCTTGGATCCTCGACGCCGTAAACAAGACAGGACGCAGCTTACCTGGCTAGCTGTAGACGAGGGAGAGATCGGTGACAATAATCGCCAACAATTATTCTCTGATCCTACCATTCATCCTTCACGCTGTAATAATTACGACAGGACGGGAAAGTGGCCCTCCCATCCAATGTCCCCCTCCAACCATCCTCAGGCCTTCGGTTATTTAACTACGTCCCTGGCAGCCAAGGAAAGCATTGTTTTATCGTCTTGCAAGGTGAAGCGCTTTCCCATTGCCAACATAGCGTTGGTAATCTTTGTGGCAGTCACCTACGCCATGAAAGGGGATAGCTGCCGTAACCAGTCGGCGATAAAGGATCTCCACCAGGCCCAGGAAATGTATGAAATTCGAACCTCGCAGCGGAACAAACGAAAGCTGAATGAGCTGGAAAGTAGCGTGAAAGCGGAGGAAGCTCAAGTTTCTGACCAGCAGCTGGGGAAGGAGGTGAATTGGTTGCAGGACCCAGGCACCACCTTTACGCGGGCCACCCAATTCGTCAGAACCCAAGCAGAGGCGTGGAGAATGAAGACTATGCTGGCGAAGGTGTTGGAAGCGCAGGAAGAGCAGGACGAACGGGTGCAGAAGCTCAAACGCCAGATGGACGCCATGGAGCACGACCATATGTGCGTGGTGGAAAGCATTGAGTTCAAGTTATCCTCGCTGGACCAGCAAGCCGACACTATCGGCAAAAAGCTTACTATGCTCATCAAGCTCATGAGGAATGTGGTTGGCACCGAGGGTATTACTGGGGAGACCTCTGGCGTCCCTCCAAGCAACCCACCGAAGCAGGGGTCTGGCCACCCGCCGAAACAGGGATCAGCCCACCGCTGATGGTCGCTGCCAATGTCCCCCTTTTTGCTGTCGCGTATAACCTCCCACTCGGGTCATTATGTACTCAGTTCTTGATATCATGTACTCAGTTCTCTTCTTATGGTTATGCTGCAATTTTCTCAAACAGAGATATCAGTTTTTTTGGTCATCTTGCTGAACCTTCTCGGCCGCCCTGCGTGGTGAGCCTGTTTTGTGAATGTACACCTTCTCGGCCACCCTGCGTGGTGAGCCTGTTCTCTTTTAACTGCCAATGCATTCCCCAGTAGCTAGGCGTGCTGTTAAGCAGCCCTCAAATCTGTAGCAGCAGAAGTTTTGTAATATATTTTCTCTTTATTAATACAAATGCTTATTTACACAAAAAAAAAGATTTCAAATTAAAATAATAATAAATCCATATGTATATATTAATATATTGATTAGAAGGCTTCTGACAATGGTCACTTCTTTCCATTAGATCCCCTTCAGGCCTTTGGGATACCTACTACTTTCTTATATTATATAGTTGGGGCTTGCTACTTGTTGGCGTGTTGGGGTAAACGAAATGTGTTTTTTTTTATCTTGCAGTTGGAGCCTATGGAATAAGAAAGAAATTTGATAGCTTGACAAAAGTGGTACAAAATATGTTTTTTTTAATCTCGTAGTTGGACTGTATGGAATAAGAAAGAAATTTGATAGATTGACAAAAGTGGTAGAGAAAAGATTAATCTCTCCTACTTTGACAGCACTAGTGGTCAAGATCAACACCTACAAGAACTTTGTTGTGGAATATTATCAAAACTAATAGAAGGATATAAAAAGTGTACAGTGAGAACCTTGACAAACATGGCCATTGAAACTTGCAACATTGTTTGTAGGAAGAGAAAATTATGTTTCTTTTTTCCAAACATGTATGTTAGTATATTACAATTTAATGAATATGTTTTTCTATTATCATATATGGTTTCATACTTTAACAAAACATTCGCAAAGACTTCAATTTTTATTATTCACGGAAAGATTTGCCAAGATCTTGTAAGATTTTATAATTCAGTGATAGATTTGCCATGACTTTACAAGATAATATAATCCAGTGAGAGATTCGCCAAAAAAATTATATATACATATTATATTATTGATAAAATCGCCTCCCATTTTCCTATGTATCATGGGGATTTGCCCATTTATTATACATATAAATCTAGGGTGGCTCTTAAAATTTTCCCTGGCCGAGACCTTGACAAAGTTGCAAGATCGCATAGAGGGATTAACCCTTGGTATTTTAGATGTCTGGATCGAGGAGTTACCTATGACGTTGTAGCGCCACACCATTGGTGTTCCTAGCCACTGGATGAGGCTTTTGCACATGATAGCACAGGCTGTGACCTGTTATCATGAGCATCACTAGGTCTACTTAGGATGTTTTGCATGCATTTTGAGTTTTAGGGTCAGATGACCAAACTTGTCTAGGACACAAATTTTGTAAAAACTTTTAAAACATCTATTTATTTTACTTTAAGAGTTTTCTATGGTTATATGCAATTCTATTCAACTAATGATGTGAATTGAAAATGTTACTTTTACATGTGTCGTAAATTTTTATTTAACACATAATTCGCTAGAGAATCAGTTAATGTGTTAACGTTTCTAGAAATATGTTGATATTGAATGTATTTAAAATGCCTTTCCAAAATATGAACTTTAAGGAACATACGAAGAATTGTTGGGTTTCGGATAGTATACACACTTGTAGGTTGTAGTACGATGAGTTGTAAATCCAGCCTAACGATGATTCGGCGAATGCCAAGTGAAATGGCATCAAAGAGAAGTTCGATCAACGCACTATACTCAGCGATATTGTTTGTTAAACGATCGATACAAATCCCATGAAAACTCACTAACTCGTCACTTGGAGCAAAAATAGCCCATGTTGCAGAAGATAGGTTCTACATACTATGACTAGCACCATCGACATAACCAACAACTAGTTTCGAAGATTCCGACATATGCAACAAATGCAAAGCGGATTACTAACCAGATAAAAAACTCTAAAAGACACACACTGATACACATACATGTAATGAAAGCATATATACAGTGAGTTTTACTACACTCAATTAAGCATAGTAATGTTTGAGGTACAACCCGTTTCAGGGCTGCGACAATGGAATCCCATCATAATCTACTAACTCATAAGCACCTTTTGCCAAAACACGCTTGACAATATAAGGACCCATCCACATCGGTTCAAATTTCCCTGCTCCAATTTTATCATCTCCCTGATCGTAAAGCAAGACTAGGTCTTCCTTTGAGAAGATACGAGGTTTGAAATTTCTATCATATTGCACCTTGATTCATTCCTTATGCACTTCATTAACCAATGCGGCATCATGATAGGTTTCATCCAGATGGATAAGTGTTATCGGGAAATCTAGTGTTCACACGGAGCTGCTAGTCCCACTAAGACAGGTAGCTATCTTAGAAACAAACAAACTAAAGTTATTCTCATTTTCCTTTATGAGAAGTAGATGAGAGGGGAGCAAAGAATACCAACCTCAATATTACACTTGGTCCCTTGCTTTCTCCCTCTCCCTTCTGACAAATCTTTGTCGCTTCTTCCTTGCTTACCCCGCTTCAAAGAGCACATGTAAAGTCAAAGCAGCATAATACTATCGAAGTACAGAGATGATCCAGGTGGATTTTGGTGGCCACCCACCTATCCCATTTGGACCCTCGCAATTGTCTCTTTCAGTTTTTTTGGTTTCTTAAATTGTAGCACAATTTACTATTTTTAGCAATTTTTCAGGTCCTGAACTTCCGAAGCCTTTTTGAGGCCCTAAACAATATTTTTTGGGAAATCTGGGGCAACATGGGTCCATAGAACCATGTTGCCATGGACCCATGTTGCCTCCCAAAATGGTAGTGCTTGAATAGATCTTTCTAACGAGCTATTGTACGCGTCAAACGAAGATCGTATGCCAATGTTACGACCCCGGGAAATTGATGTACCAATTTACCTAAACAGGGCCCACAATTTGGCGTTTCATCTTCTAGGGTTTGGTTTCGGGATGTGAAGGGTTTCCCATTGTTTCTCAACAATAAACAGGCCTTCAAGCCTCATTGTAACACAATTGAGAATAGTTCAAAGGCATGTAGCCGCCACATCTCTTCTCAGCGATAAGCTACCATCGCCCTAGCTGGTTTATTTACACTTCTGTTTGTAAGTAGATTTCAGTATTTTACAGTAATGAAATGAAGTATTATTTCCGCTGCATATCTGTGTTTATGGTTATCTCTGTAATTTTTTGCGTTACTATTTAAATCCGGACCAGTGGTATCAGAGCGGTCTGCTTTTTCTCTGTTTGTCTTTGCATGTCCCAACGAGGTCAGGATAGAAGGAGTTGGGGCTTGAACTGGATGAACCTTTGCAAGACCAGCCTCGCAAATCCCGACGGCCTCCCATGGTGGCTGAGAAGAAAGACGAGGGGGCAAGAGATCCTATCAAAATCGTGCTTGAAGAAGCGCTTGAGCGACAAAGGAACACGATGATGGATAGCTTTGCGCAGATCCTTCAGCGGCTACCCAGAGGCGACGCATCGGCTTCCAGCAGCTACTCTGGAAATGCCACACCATTTAAGGTACAAGTTAATTTTGAAATCCCCATATTCGAGGATTAGATGGACGCAGATGCTGTAGATAAATGGTTAAATCTGCTAGAAGGGTATTTTTCTGTTCATGAATTTTCGAGTCAGGAAAAGATTGTTTTCGCTCTTCTTAAAGCAGCCCCCCACGTCGAGGACTGGTGGGAAACCTACTGCGAGCAGAAGGATCAAAGTACAGGCTCACTATTTTCAGCCGCACCCACTTGGAATGACTTCCTGGATGCCATCAAGGAGTAGTACTACCGTGTCAAAAGCTATGAGGACAAATACATCAAATGGACCACATTGCGGCAGGGACGAGACCAAGATGTGCCAGAGTTCACAAACTTTTTTCATACCCTTCGTACACAGTTGGGTGTCAAAGATCCTGAGCTGCATCTGGTACTCAAATACCGCGGCTGCCTACACAGATACATCTAGGAAGAGATGGAGTTCTTGAACATCTCCTCACTCGGCACATCATACCGATACGCTGTCAAAATCAAGCAAAAGTTCAAACAGAAGAAGCGAGACTTTGGATCTACAAATCCGAAGCCCAAAGGATAAAGCCAAGGCGGGGTGTCCCAAGAAAACCCCTCGAAGCCGCAAGAAAAGAACAACACCATGAAGCCGAAGAAGGACACAGGAAAGTGGTGTGAGTTCCACAAGAGTCCCACTCATAACACAAATGAGTGTCGGACCAAGTAGTTGCTGGTGGCTGAGTTGAAGGCTTCCGAATCAGATGCATGTTCTGACCCTGAGCCAGAACCTGACAAGGGGAATGGAAAAGGGGAGAAAATCATTCATGCGGATCCTAGTGCCATTTTTGCCACTGCCAAGATCCAGAAGAATGAACCCGAAGAGCCAGAGGAGGGGGAACGTCTTTTCCACTCACAGATGTGGGCGAAGGGTTTTCCGCTGCAATTCATTGTCGACAGTGGCAGCCGAAAGAACCTCATTTTAGCAGAGGTCGTGAAGCCGTTGGGCCTACCGACTACACCACACCCGCAGCCATATAGTATCGGGTGGCTTCATGAAGGATGAGATCTCAAAGTTCGCCTGAAGTGCCACCTTCCCTACAGCATCAAGCCCTTCACAGACGAGGTATTGTGTGATGTTACACCTCTAGATGTTTGTGATGTACTATTAGGCCAACCATACTTGTGGAGACGACATGTTGTGTATGAGTCAAGGCCTCGCGCTGCCATTATTTCTTTTGGTGATTCATTATATAGGACACCGGAGGTAGCCCCACCTACCGCCACGTCTTTGATCACTGCTAAGAACGGCAGCAAGCTCATCTCCCAAACCAGGAAATTCATCTATTTGGTTCACTCCCAAAGTAAGGGGAAGATTTTTGCTACATCCATGACCCCCACAAAGGGTTCCTCCACACAGAAGTAACAGCAAAGGGATACGGTCATGACAGAACACAGGAACAACTTCTCTTCACACAGAGGGGTACCACACAAGTTTCAGGTGGGCAACAAAGTCTGGTTGCATTGACAGAAAGAACGCCTTACCAGAATCCATCACAAGCTCAGACCACTCGCGACAAGGTCCTCACAGTAGTACCAAGGCTATGCGGAACAATCCTTTGGAGCACATCATTCCTCCATTCCTTCGGTTGCACCAAGTGTTCAATGTGGACCGTTGTTGACCATGCTTCCCACCATTGCTGGACATATCAGAGATTGCAGGACAAGTTTAGTAGATGGAGGAACTCAACGCAATGGGGACCATTACTTCCTAAGGGGGGAGGAATGATTCAGGTGGATGTTGGTGGCCACCCACCTATCCCATTTGGACCCCTGCAATTGTCTCTTTCAATTTTTTCGGTTTTCTAAATAGTTTACTATTTTTAGCAGTTTTTTCGGGTCCTGAACTTCCGGAGCCGTTTTAACGCCCTAAATGACGTTTTTTGGGAAATCTGGGGCAACATGGGTCCATGGATCCATGTTGCTTCCCAAAGTGGTAGTGCTCGGATAGATCTTTCTAATGAGCTATTGTACGCGTCAAACAGAGATCGTATGCCAAAGTTACGACCCCGGGAAATTGATATACCAATTTACCCAAACAGGGCCCACAATTTGGCGTTTTATCTTCTAGGGTTAGGTTTCAGGATGTGAAGGGTTTTCCATTGTTTCTCAACAATAAACAGGCCTTCGAGCCTCATTGTAACACAGTTGAGAACAATTTAGAGGCATGTAGCTACCACATCTCTTCTCAGAGATAAGCTACCATCGCCCTTGCTGGTTTATTTACACTTTTGTTTGTAAGCGTATTTTACAGTAATGAAATGAAGTATTATTTCTGCTGCATATCTGTGTTTATGGTTATCTCTATAATTTGTTGCATTCCTATTTAAATCCGGATCAAGAGATCTACAATCATAAACAATATAGGACCAGATATATATTGACCACACAAATGCATATATTATCAAACATACAAGAATGTGGAGGAAAACTTGAATAGCTTTATTAATAGAAAGAGTAGAAGAGAGGATTAGAACCCATTGATCTGACCCAGCATCATCCTCCCAGCATGAAAGCCCTTCTTCACCTCATGAAAAGCTTCGATCACCCAACACTATGATATTCCACCAAGAAACCAACAACACTTCCTTACAAGATACAAGATTCTAGCCTCTGGATCTCTGGGATGAGGGATCCATATATAGATGTTTGCAGGGGGGTGAGTCAGCTTCTGGGATTTTGATAGTATCCTCTCTCTGATAGTTCTTGGTTCCACTTGGAGATTCAGGATCTCTTACTCATCCCTAGGCGAATTCAGAGAGGCAAGTGTCACAGGAGAAGTTTCTGGAAGATTCCATGATCATCCACCTTGCAAACTGTCTCTGCCATTTGTCTACTCTCGCCCATCGCACCCTACAGAAGGGATTTCCAGTATGTATCACACTTTTTGCACTGAGTAGGTGAGATGCATCGCACCCTTAGCACTAAGCAGTCTGTATGGTCCAGTTTTGACTAGTTCTGAGCAGTTTTCCATGGAGAACTTCTGGGAGATGATGTAATCAACTGACCTTGTTCCTTTAGGTTGTGAAACAAAACTTTTAGGGACTCAGAATCCCTTTTGTTATGGACATATATGATTGGGGTTGCAGTGCCCAGATATGTCTATAACAGTAAGTTCCAAGAAACGTGCTTCTTCAGAAGTGTCGGGTAACAGGTCAATTGTGAGTTTGAGAGATGAAATTTCACATTCTATCGGTAAGATTTCTTCTAAGCCATACACCAACTAAAAGGGTGTGAATTCAGTTGCATTTCTCACCGAGGTTCGATATGCCGACAAGGTAGAGTACAAGATTAAATGGTAGTTTTGTTTATGAACCCCTATCATTCTTTGCAACATTCGCTTCAGGACTTTGTTGATGGCCTCAACTTGTCCATTCAATCGTGGATAATAAGGGGTAGAACTATCATATGAAAGTCCTAACTTAGTAGTCAACTCGGCCATCATGTGATTGTGAAAATGCAACCCATGATTTATAACCATGGCTTGTGGTGCACCAAACGGGGCAACCACGTGGTTGAAAAAGAAAAGAGCAGCTGTTTCGCCACTGTTGTTTAATGTTGGCATCACCTCGGCCCATTTGGTAAAATAGTCAACAATAATTATAATATACCCATACCCCTCGGCTAAGGTGTGGTTACATGTCATAAAGTCAATGCCCCATTTGGCGAATGGTCCAAGAACACTGACTGGATGCAATGGTGTAGGTGTCAGTCTAATTTTACGGTCATAAATCTGGCATGCATGACAGTGTCTGATGAAAATTATGCAATCTTTGAATATACTAGGCTAGAAGTAATTGGCACGGAGAATTCTCTGCGCGGTAGCATAACTAGATAAGTTTCCACCGCAAGCACCTGAATTGAAATCATTCAATGCTTTCTCAGCTTCCTCATGTGTGAGGCACCTCCATAAAATTGTATCAATACCACGACAATAAAGAGTGTCGCCAATGATAAGATAATATTTAGCTTGGTATCGGTTACATCGTTGTTGCGAGTGAGAGGTATCAGGCTAGAAAGTTTGGGTTTGGAGATAGATCAGTATATCTCCATACCACAGGTCGGATGACAATATTAGGAACAGAAACTCATCCAAAATCGATGATTCAGATGTTGAATCAATGGAGGTTGAGGGAAGGTCACAAAGTAGCTCAACAAAAACTAGAGATTTCTTTGATTTGGACTTGATGAATTCCATATAAAACTCCTACAAAATGACTATCCATTTTGAGTATTTTTCCCCTAGCAATTGACATGACAAAATATATGTCATAGGATTGCAATCCGAAATGACAATGGTCTTCTGGAGCAGGATGTAGTGGCGAAATCTCTGAAAAGCTTGCACAACTGCCAAAGCTAACTTTTCAACATAAGAATACTTACTTTCTGTATCATTGAGATTCAATCTCAAATAATATATCGGATGTTCAATCCCTTCTTCCTCTTGTACTAAAACCATGCCAATGGTTGTATCTACAGTGGCGAGATACATGAAGTAGTTGTTTTGATAATTCGGAGAATACATTAATGACGCTCTAATTGAGGTGTCTTTAAGAGCATCAAAAGAAGCTTGCGCAACCTAATCCCAATGGAATGGTATCCCCTTTTTCAAAAGACGTGTAAAACCTTTAGCCATTTTAGCATAATTGGGAATGAACCTCCTCAGAAAGTTAGCCTTCCCTTGGAGTCTCTGTAACTGTAAATGATTTGAAGGTGGAGGCAAATCAAGAATTGCCTGAACCTTTAATGGATTGAGTCGAATTCCATCTCTAGACACTACGAATCCAAGCAATCAACCAAAACCAACACAAAACACACATTTGTGTGGATTGAGTCGTATCTTGCAGTGTCAACACTGTAAAAACATTGCTCTCAAATGTTGGGGGTGATCAGTCCGATTTCGTGAATGTGCAGGTAAATTGTTAAGGTAAGGTTGAACAATGTGCTTGATTTCATGGAAGGCATAGTTCATTGCCCTCTGAAATGTGGCCCCTGCATTCTTCAAACCGAAAGGGAGTTTCCTATACGCGAATGTGCCCCATGGACAAATAAAAACTATTTTAGATTGGTCCTGTGGGCGGAAATTGATTTGATTGTAACCAGAAAAACCATCCATAAATGAGAATATTTTGCATCTGACACATTCATCAATAATCTGGTCGATAAAAGTAGGATAATTTTCTTTTGGACATGCATGTTTTACATCCCTATAATCGACGCACACTCGAATTGTCCCTTGTTTTTTCATGAAAAGAACAATGTTGAAAACCCAGTCAATAAGAGGTACAGGGTAAATGAAGCCAGCACGCAAAAGCTTTTCAACTTCTGCTTTAATTGCAGTAGCTTTCTTTGGATGAACATGTCGAAGCCACTGTCATACTGGTTTGACACCAAGATACATTTTGATTTCATGGTCAACCTTACTAGAGTCTATAGCTGGCATCTCCTTATATGACCATTCAAATATATCTTGAAATTCATGAAAGAGAGTAAGGTAATTATCAAGTTCTAATGGCAAAAAAAATTTTCCGACATGAATGTTTTCTACAACATTAGGTTTGTTCAAAATATTAATAGAAATCATTTCTTCAATATTTGACAGGTTTTGCTTGGAATCTACTGTCTCTATGAAACAAAATTCAAAAGAAAATCAACAGCTGAAGGGTGGATAAGTTCATTTGAATAATCTTCAATTTCATCTAGAAGATGGGAACAATGATGATAATCTTCCCAAGGTTCTTCTCCTATCATCATTGATTGGATGATTCCTTCATCCGTAGAAATATACGTGAAAAAGGATCCGAAGAAGTACCATATTCTAATGAATGGTCTACACATACAATTGGTTAAAGTGGATTTGGGTTTGGCATAGAAGCCAGAAAAATTGATTGCTATGCAACCTCAATGGGGCTTAGTGGCATAACTTCAGTATTACTATCAACTTTAGAATTGTTGGTATTCCTCCTTAAATTAGATGAGGTGGAGGAAATCATGTTGCAAGTCTCTACTCTTTCCACTTCCACCAAATCAAATGGTGATGGTAGTGTAAAAGTACCCATTAGGGAAGGATATTTGAAGAGACCTACACCAACACTTTGAAGCGACAACGGGGGCCCGTGTACCAACGGAATGCTTCCAGTAGCCTAAGAACTAGATGCAAAGAAGGCAAGCTGATCGATAACTATGATTCCACCTTTACGAGGGAATGCAATTGTATGAAAGTATGTGGAAACCACAACAACGATAGCATATACCCATGGGCTTCCTAGTAAAATGTTGTAGTCAAGAGTTCCGTCAACTACCTCAACTTCATCAGTAACTGTTTTTCCCCCTAGTTCAATTTGTAGGTTACTCAAAATCCCACAAGGTGCATATGTTCATCCTTCGAAAGCTTTTAACGTTGTTGGTGATCGTGACAATGGTAGTGAACCAAGTGTTTTCTAGTAGCTCATTGACATAATGGAAGTAGATGCCCCCTCGTCAATAATAGTTCGGTGAACATTTTTATTGAGAGCCTTTACTTGAATTAGGAAAGCTAATTGTGCCGACAACTGTGGTGTATGTCCCACATGGTTAAAAACCACAAGATTGGAATCCATAGTGTTTATTCCACCAATTGCTGATAGTAAAGCCTGCTTCTGGGAGGGACAATTTTGTAACACCTCGAATATTGACGTAGTAGAAGGTGATTGGGCAACGTCTTCTACTATGTTATAATTTTGAGCTGCTTGAGCTCGAGGGTTAAATGTTGCTTTATGCACAACTCCCTTTGGACGTTTTATTATCAATTCTGGCACAATAGGTGGTGGAATATTTTCCGATGAAGTTGAAGTCGAAGGATTAGGTTGATCAATGGCCTGATTATTCGACAATGATGGGAGATTTCCATAATCTTTATTTCGTGTCGACACCAAAACTTCATTTTTAAGTTTTGCAATAGATAGCATAAGTACATGGGATGTGGAAGCATGGTCTATTGCAACCAAATGTGTCTTCGGGTTTGGAAACGAATCAGTAACACTGGATATGTGTTAGAAGTCTTTAAAATCTTAGAGGCTTCTGAGCAGTGTGGACAATCTCTTGTAAAATTCTCATCATTACAGATTAAACATGGATAACAAGGTTTCCTTTCCGAGGTAGAGGAATCAGATGATTTCTCTTGAGGGGGATTATCTTGCTTCTTCTTGTTTTTCCCCTTCTTCTTGCCTCTTGGTTGCTTTTGATTCTTTCCTTTGTCAGATGACATGACATTGACTTTGGAGGCAAGAGTGTTTTTTGATGCATTGGAAGTTTGATTGGAAATGGAAAGTGTTTGACCAAATGGTCCACCTGCCATTTATGTGCTTGAAGAACCAATCATACCGTCGTCAGCATGAGAGTCCTTAATCGATTGTAGAGGAGGAGGGATAGTGAAATCTGGTCCGGGTGCATTCAAAATCTTGTCGTAGAGCGTGCCGAATTGTGTATAAATCAAATCCAAATATTGGGCACGAGCAATTACTTTCTCTTCTGTGACAACTCCACCTTTCACCACATCTTCGGTGATTGATGGCAGCAAGGATTTTATAAACCACTTAGCCAAAAGCTGATCAGGAACATACGTCTTAACCATTCGATGACGATGCCACCACTCATGAATATGATTTGATATATGAGTAGTAGTAGTAGTATGTTTAAAGTTGGTTAGGAGTTCTGTTCCAATCTCATATCTGATAGGTAACTACAATTGGGTAAACAATGTGGTGGCTAGAGTCGTAAAGTTGTCGAAAGAAGCTCATGGTAACTCAATGTACCACTTTGTGGCTATACCAATAAGCTTTCTTTGGAAAAGATGGAGTTTAACTAAGTCATCATTTAAGGAGTTTGATGAAAAGCACAAATGAAAAGTCATGACATGATTTTATGGGTCTTCTCTAGGATTTCCATTGAATTTCGGAATGTCAGAAGGTAACTTATGCAGAATCACTGACCACCAAGGTGCATATAAGATTGGATCATTAGTGAGCCGGTTTAAATATGGTAATTCAAGAGTTGCTACAAATGGAAACTATTGCTTCAATCACGTTGAGCATACCCAGGATATGATGGAATTTCCTGAGCAACAGGTATTTGCATACCAACATAGGGCATCTATATATGGTAACCTTGATAAGGTGGTTGTTGAAAAAATCTGGTATAGGGTGGCTGTTGATAACCAGGTTGAATTTGCGATTGTCCATAACCAGCAAGGCCTTATTGACCAGGACCTTGGTAAGCTTGATATTGTCCAAACCTAGGTTGAGCTTATTGGGCAGGTCCAAATTGGAGTTGGAATTGCTGGAATTAAGGCTGTTGATATTGGGGCTGCCACAGTTGTTGAATCAACTCTTGTTCCTATTGGTACAACTATTGTTGATTTAATGGTTGTTGTTTCCTAGCAATGTAAGGTTGATTAGGTTGTGAATAAACTATACCAGTGTAAGCCCGAGTCATTCTGGATAAAGGTACACTAACCTGAGTTTGTTGGACCCGAGACACAAGTGGTTGTTGTATAACAACTTGAGAAACTTGGGCCTCTTGACTCGAAACTTGTGGTTTCCAGGTAGAAGGACCAACTTGTATAGGTTGAGATACAACTATTTGAACTTGTGACTGTGGTATTGTGGTAACAACAGGTGTAGTAGGAATAGCTGAAACAGTTTGGATCGGTTGTGTTGGATACACAAACCTTAGTGAAATGGAATTGTTGGTTGCCATTAATAGACTCACATTCCAAATTGACCTGAATACAACGAGATACTCCCATATGATGGTCCTCCAAGATATGGAGGATAAGGTAAATAGGCATATTGCTCTCCATATGGTGGCAATCCAGTATGCAATGGCTACATAGGTTGTTGCTGACTAGATTTCCCAGTTTGATATTAATATGCAGGATAAAACTGTTGAGTTCCCATAAATAAAGAACCAAGTAAAATTCCAGTTGAGGACATTGGTGATGACCACGGTCTAGAAGCAACCCCTGAGTGGGTTCCAGATAAAGATTGGTAACCAACCAGGACGGACAGTTCACCATATAGGTGTGACTTAGGAGTAGTAGAAAACATCGAAGAGGTCGCGATAGAAGATTCTACCATAGATGCATCATATGATACAGTCTAGGATGTTGACGGTTGTTCAACCATAGTTAAATAACCCAATAGATGTCCTAAAGAATCAACGAGTACTTGAAAAGAAGCAAGATCAAAAGGAGCAATAAAATGAGGAGTATAAGGATAAAGTTAAAGCTCGGTTCCAAAATGGAATGGGGTTCTAGGTGTAGTATCTTCTTCAAATTCTTCCTCAACAAAAATTAAACCAGGTGGAAGAACTTCATCGTTAGGTCCATAATAGACTTCTAGAACTGGTAAAATAGAAGTTTTAGTAGTTACTGAGGTATGAGGGTTAGCCGATTGATCATCTTCTGGTAAAGTAAGAACTTCTGAATGTTCAAATTTGAAGTCCAGATGTTCTGGTAAAAGAACAACAGATTTAGGGAGAGGTTTCTGAACAACTTCAGGTTCAGAAGTAACTTCTGTTTGAACTGTGATAGGTTCTCGATTAAATTCTGGTTGAACAGATTCAAGTTTAGAAGTAATTTCTAGTTGAGAAACTTCAAGTTGAGGATCAACTTGTTATTGAACAAATTCTGTTAATGTTTCACTAGTATAAGTTATAGCGTCCTCAGGTAATTGTGAAAATTATTCTTTAGTAATGGATGTACCAAAAATAGTTGGAGTAATTGGAGTCTCAGTACTTACCGAAATGGATGATTCTAGTAATTCAGATAAATAACCAATAGTTCTTGATGTACTTGAATCAGTTAAGTGAGACCGCTTTGACCGAATAGGTGTAAGTTTGGGTGGCAAAGGCAGTTTACTCGCTGTTCTCCATGAACGACGGGGTAAGGGTTGATGTTCCTCCATGATTGCTGATTAATTTTATTACAAAAAAAAAAAAAACAAAAAGGGGTAGGCTAGGAAAAAGGTTTACCAAGAAATTGTGAACTACAAAATACCCCTTGGCGAACCAAGAAGTACGGGCAGGAAATCTCCCTAAATGTTGTGTTCGGTGTATCATAGTGTACAAGGTGGTCGACTTGGTTACCTAAGGATGGATAACAACCTAGTTTTGTCCTCCCATATATACCCGAAAGTACGTGGAGGCCCAATCTGTATAAGCGCTATCTAATGCAAAACCACACACTGAGATCATCCCATATACTTTACGTACTGTAACACCGCCCTATATACCCGAAGGTACGTGGAAAAGCTACGATATACTCACATACGTGGAATGAGGTATCACACTCAAGATGTATTGTAGACAAGTTAGCGACAACTGCCTTGTTTGACGACTCAAAACACGTCTCTAGCCTAGAACCACTAAATGTTTTTCATTAGGTGACAATGCACCATTAGGTAAATTGATGTTAATTTTAAGTTGATCTTTCTTAGGAATTTTCCTTTCAAGTTCACCATGTGATGTATTATGAAATTCCTAGGAATGCAACTATTATGATAAGCATTCTTTCCATTCAATTTAACAATGAAAATCTTAGCTAATAGGGATAGAGAAATCAGATTTCTTTCGATCAAAAATCAAAGAGCACAATCTAATGCAATTTCCATAACTATTCCTATGAGCACACACAAACTTTTTCAATGAAAAATGCATGTATTTATTTTCGATTTCCTTAATGTGAATATGAACAAAATGAAACTAATGCACATACATTCAATCAATCTTCAACAAGAACGAAGACTTTACGATAGTTCTGTTTCGAAGGAAAAGAAGACTTTTACGACACTTTCTTTCGAACAAAGATTAATCAACTATAATCTAACTTTGACTATGGATCGATAATGACAAAGAAAAAATTTAAGAAACATTAATCAACCAAATCAAAGTAGGGTTAGAAAAGGAGATAAAAACTTGTTTTCTGAGACACGACATTCATTGATCAATCATCAAGCAATCAAACAAAGGAAATTTGGCAAAAAACTCAATCCAAAGGTGGGAAACTGACCCTAGGAGGATCAACGTAGCCTTGAATCAGGGACAATGCACTTCAGAGCACTGCCCCTAAGCCAAGAGTGCTCTGCAGCGCATTGTGTCCCTCACAACCCTGCATTGGTGACAGTAATCCATTTCAAGAGGCAATTTGACACAAATTTGACCAAAATTCAATGCATAAGAGTTGAAATACAATCAATGAACACAAGTATGGTCTACAAGAGTGTCCTAGGAGGTGGATAAGCTACTGGGAAGGATGGGTGCTCCCTAGCGGAGTTGCCAATTTGTTTTGGAGAATTTGGTTCTACGGATAAATACTAATTCCCTAGATAAGTAGCCATATCTAGACAACAGTTTAAAGCACTTTAGCCTTTTCATATAAGAAATAGATAAGACAAAGAAGATGAGAAGACCTACTTGTAGTTTCACTTTCCTCTTGTCTCCTTTGTATCAATCTTTTCGCTCCTTCCCGTACTTAACACGCTTGAGAATTACCTGTAAACATCAATAGAAGACAGAGAGCTGATCAAAGAAAAAGATCTATTGAATACAAGTAAATGGAATCGGATCCATTCACACATATAAGCATCATATAACAAGATAAGCATATGGGAAAAAGGTTCAAATACTTTATTGAAATAGAATAAGAAATTTCAGCCATCAAGTCTAATTCGAAGTCACTCCTCCAACTTGGATCCCATCCACATCACATCAAAAGCATGACAAACTTGTAGCATAACAATACTTGTCTCAAAGTCAATTCTCATAACAACATTATCTCCTTACAATTCAACATAGTCCAACCCTTGATCACTTAGATGAGTGTTCAATTTATAGGAGGATGAAGGAGGTTATGTCATAAATGAGAGTATTGAATGGCCTTCCATACTTAGAATTAGTTCCATGGAGGAAGAGATGAGAGGATAGGATGCATCTTAACTCATTCCTAATCCAATTTTGAGCTCATAGGAGTTGATAAGTGAGGGAAACTTTTAGATGACTCCAAGAGATAAGAATATTCCCTAAACCCTATGTGAATTTCTCTCAATATCACCCAACGCAGGTGAAAGAGGGCCTAAGTTCTCTGCAAAGCACCCTGGCATGGACTCAACTGCTCTACAGTGCACCCTGACATGGGCCTACCTGCGATGGTCCCTTTAGAGGTCATTTCAGGATGTCTTCAAGTCATGAAACTATCTGGGAAGGAGACATTCAAAAGGGTGACTTGTTTAAGGCATGTAGCAACTGAAATTAGGGTTTGATGAGCCCTAAAACATTGATCTGGATGATGGGAGTGATGTTCCCAAATGGATTTGTAACAAAACTATGGCTCCCAAATAGTCTAAGATCGAAAATAGTGTCCACTGTTTTACATGTACCCACCGGTTATGTCTGCATATAATAGGTGTCATACTAGGTGCCACACACTGTAACATTTGTCTTGTCATAAAACTGCCATCACACTGTCATTGTTGCAGAAGAAAACATGAACAATTCAAGAACACAAGAATGGTTATCCAAACAATAATTTCTATTAGGTTGTAGCCGCTCAAACTCTGTGGGTGATCTCTGATCTCCACTGAACTGACGTTGTGGGTGATCTTTGCTGGTGATCTTTGCTAAACCAAACCTGGTATAGAAGTAGGAGATAGGCTCAAACCTTTTCTTGTTGCAACATAAGCCTAGCTCGAAAATGAATAATGATAGACTGCTCAGCCTGAGTTCTACTGAAGTCCTCCCTTTGCTCGACCTGAGTTCACAGCGGATTTATGTCAGGTATTTTGCATTCAATTTGCAATTATCCATAATCAATTTGTATCCCTGTAGCATCCACAAAAATTTTAGCTTAATAAAGCCTAGGAATATGATGCTACAACAATTTTAGGTCAAGGTCAATTGTTTTCAGTAAAGCTGAGGAATATTGTCACCATTCAGACTTCAAAGATGGTTTTCGACTGAATTAGTATGAAAATGAATTTTAATAGTGGTAGCATAATTGTTTTGCTCAGAATTAAACAGAAGAACTTTAAACTAGGACCATGTTTCTTCTCTATTTCGTTGATGCTACATACAATTTTTGTAGATGATGCAAGGCCAAACTAGATGCCTATCAAAGTTGCCTGCAGAAACCGTGCAACTTATTCCATTTCTAGATGATGCACCTCAACCCTCATTCCTTCCATCAACTCCATATTTTTATTTCCTGCAACAACGCCAAATTGTTGCATAGGAAATTAACAAAAATACTTTCAAATAGATGGATTCCTTCTGTCAACACTGCACCACAAGATCAATTCCCTTCGAATCAAGAGGGTTTCTGGACACAATAAAATAAAATAATTGCTTATTGTTTCCATAAAGAAGTAACAGAGATACCCTTCAAATTTTCTTCTTTGCTTGCCATATATCACTCATTCCTTAAGAAACACGCCCGTCTAAAAATATCCAGCCAAGTATGAGTCTGAGTTCTCGGAAATCAAATTAGTTAGTTGTGGTTCTCGCCATCTATCCCCCCATTATCAGTCATCCTACTTTTTTCATACATTGGGCCATTTTCATGGGCATTTACATGGCTACCACCATTTCACTATGAGCAGGGGCATTGCACAGAGATATATTGACATGCTTCTTCGACCTTGTTGGCAAGCTAGGTTTTGCATCTGCATCTAATCCACTAAACCTCGACCCCACTTCACTCGATTTAGTAGTAAGGATAGGTTAATAGGACGTAAAGAGGAATGTGTCATACATGTAGGTGGGTGACACATATGGCCCTGGGCATGGTGATCATGGCAACAAGTAAAATGGAGCCCACAACAAGTGGAATGGTAAACAAAATAAATATCATATATTTAGTAAATTCATGTTTTTCCTTGTTAATCGAGTGGCCGTAACATAAGTTTTGGTCCATTTTTTGTTATCGAAGTGAAGAGATGCCCAGGTCATACAACCAAACTGCTTCTGCATGAACAATTGGTCAAACATGGTAAACTAAATAAATATCTTATATTTAGTAAATTGATGTTTTTCCTTGTTAATCGAGTGGTCATAACATAAGTTTTGGTCCATTTTATGTTATCGAAGTGAAGAGACGCCCAGGTCATACAACCAGACTACTTCTAGCAGCTCGGGAGGCAATACCACCACCTACTCTCTTAGCAGACAACACGCTCGGTTGTTGCAGCCCACCCACTTTCAATAGCATGCCTAGTTCATGCAACCCACCCATTTTCAACAACTTTAGTGATGGGAACACCATACCACCACTTGAAAGAAGGTTTCATAAATAAAGAAATCGAAGAATAATATATCTCACCTTCTGAGAAGAAAGAAAAAGGAGGAAATGTCAGACTCTTGTGGCTCAAGGACTTGATGTATAACAGATAGATATTTATATCAACGACGACTTATCTAGGTCCCTGAGCTAGGTAATTGAGGGAAGGATACTGTATTTCTAACCCTCAATCGAGAAGACTATACAATTACATACTCTAAGTAGAGCTAGCTCTGGTAATAATTATCAGGTCCTGAAAGAGCCGTTATTTCTTCCCCTCAGTCAACTTAAGATTTTCTGTTTTCCTTACTAACGAGATTATCCACTCATATATTTCATGATGATTTGAGGTAACTTGATGGTTGTCTCATCTTCGTCTCTCCTCTATAGCACTCTCAGCTCCCTTTGAGTTCTTATTGCTTGGTGTTCTAGAGAAAATAACTTTTGCTGCCTTAATTTCCCCTTGCAATATCAAAGATAATTTTTCTCTTTTTGCCTACTAGGGTTGCAAGAAATTCGGAGAAATTGGGAGCACAAAAGCACACATCCAAGTAAAATATAATACCAATTCTAATGAATTATTATAAGACTATCTCACACATGGTGTTCAATGCTGCATGAATAGTGATACACCTTTGTTTGGGCGGGATTTTTTATCCTCCTAGCTTCCACCTATGCGAGAGAGGGAAACCTGCGACACAAGGAAACATATATGGGAAAGAAGCTATGCGAGATAGGGAAATGTATATGGGAAAGCAACTATGTGAGAATGATAATGGACCAAAACCAGAGCTCATTAAAGACAAAGAAATATTTTCCATGTACCTTCACATGCATCTAAGGTTTTGAGGGCTTCACCGCATGCCCTACTCTTTGGTTCCGAGGGCTCTGCCTCCTAGCCCTGTCCTTGTTTCGGTAAGTATAAGAGTATGTGTGCTTCCCTTATTTTTGGAATTTTCCTGCCTTTTCATTGATTATGGACACTGCATCCATACATTCACAATGCACACATACATCATACAAAAATGCTACAATTTTGTTTATCTCACTGACATTATAAAATAGCACTAGAGACTGCATAAATGTAAGAAATCTAATCTTTTGTTCTTAGATCTAGAGCGAAATTGAGCATACATGTAAGCAATCTAATCTTTTGTTCTTAGATCTAGAGTGAAATTGAGCATTTCAAGAGCTTCAGATTATTATAAACCATCTATATTTACTCTGGATGTCAAAATTCATATTATTTCTCTAGTTGTGATTGTGCACTATAGCTTCTTTATTTATGTTTGGGTAAATTCCTAATGCAGAAAGCAAAAAGTTAGATTCTGTTTCAACCTTTCTATCATTAATTAGGAGAAATTTTATGCACAATACTCTCCTATATAGTTAATTCTGGTTTAACTGCAAATTAGGACCCCTGTTCACTATTGATGTTGGCTATATCCAATTTGGATGCTTTGCCTTCCTGTAAGAAGGCTTTGTTTATATACTGGCTTAGTTATTCATACCAATATCGTAAGCTTCTCTAAGTAGTGTATAGCATAAACTAAGCTGTTAGCTATATTAGGGATACTATGTTCTAATACCAATCATAGAAAAGAAAAAGAACCACTTAGAGCATAAGCGAATAAGAAGCTATCCCTTTGGACAGTTCTACATAGTCTGGTTTGATCGCCATATATAGATAGGGGTGTCCAGAGGTAAGGCGTTAGTACTTAGTGGTGCAGTGAGCTCACCTGTCTAATAATTTGAACTGGTCTCTTGAGTCGGGGCACACAGGATTATAGATCCATGAAACTATTTCTATCAAGTGATCTTAGTAATGTTGTTCAGTAGCAAGGATATTCACTCCATCCAAAGCTTCGTTGAAGCACCTGACAATGGACAAGATCAGGCGACATGAATAAGTGATTGTAACTTCAATATATGTCTTTAAATCACTCTATTTGTGATACTTTGGCCTAAAGTTTGTGCTGTTAGGGGGTCTGAGTGTATTGATAATGTATTGATAGTCTTTGAAATCTGTATCATTTGATCGCATAGAATAACAAAATTCTTTGCTTGCTAAATATCACATCTTCTATGTCCCTTGTGACATTTTTCCCGCAACCAAATATGGGGTAGAAATGCTCCCACCATTGCAGAACATGGCCTTCAAGCTTCAATCAGGGAAAATCAATCTTTTTCTCCCGGTTAGAGCAGGTTAAACATTTCTTAGTATTTCTTTGAACATCCACATAGGTCAAAGACTAGCTGCCCCGCAACCCCTCTTGTTTAAGTATGTTGTTGTTAGATTTGTCATTCACTACATTTTCGACTTACCAATGAAATTAACATTAAACAATGATTTCATATAAATATTACATTTCTCCAGATATTCGAGAAAGAGGCATTGTCATGATATTCAATTATAAAATGTTTAATTGAAGATTAAATTTTATTTTATTTATTTTTATTTTTATTTATTTATTTTTATTTTTATTATTTTATTTATTTATTTAATTTTTTTTTCTGCAAGCTTATATTTTCAACTTTAGTCATTATAGAGATGTAAAATTTGAAGTAGTAGATATTATTTGGAAAAGAAAATGGCTTTCTATTAAAAGGGTTATTATACTAATGTTCTAAACTTCTCATTTTTTTTTTGAGTTTATCCTGATATCACCATGGAATTATTTTGCATTATTGCCTCGATAAGGCTCATGTCTCTTTTACTTCTGGTTTAATATTCCATGCATTTGGCAGAGAAGGGTTGTTGTTCACTTATGGTAAGAAAAGTTTTCAACTCATTTTCACTCCTTTGGATTAGATATTAATAATATTGCTTTTAGAATATAGTATTTTTATTCTTCATAATATATTATCAAAAATATCTTTACGCTGCATAATACATATTCAAAAATATTATATTGTCCCTCAAAACTATTTTAGGGATCATTCTCTCATATAGCCATAGCCATGGCTTTCACGTTAGAAAATATAGGGTTTATTCTCTCCAATTCAAGATGGTGACTAATTATCACATGCCTCTTGATTAGCAAATATGTTTATGTAATTGAAAGAATAAATTATAAAAACATGTTGATATTTCATTTTCAATCTATATCTATTCCATGTTAGCTACACATTCATACACTCCAAGGAAAACACCACTTGGTAGAGGTTTCTAGTGTTACTAATCTGTTGTAGAAGCTACAACCACCCTCCAAAATTTTGCCCATTCTTCAATTTTGGAGCCTTCCTTCTTAACCACAACTACTCATCTCGCAATGATCCAGGTATTCATGCTTTGACTTAGACTTATCTTTTCATTGTGGATAGTGTTTGATTACTTAGTTGATTTTTCTAAGTCACAAGTTGATCTCCTAACTTGGTCCCATAGAAGTTCTGGGCTTGCCCCCAGAAATTGCGCAATCCTTGAGGGCAACCAGCCTTGAAGATGGGAATTGTGCAGTCCTAACTGCCAATGAGCTTTGAGCTTAGAAAATGCATAGTCATGAGGAGGTAGCCTATCACTGAGCCTAGAAATTGCGCAACCTTCACTGAGCTCAGAAACTAAACAGTGCATCGAGTTGGAAAGTTGCCCAGTGCCCTAGAACTGTGCAATGCACTGAGCCAGAAAGTTAACTAGTTCCTAAAACTGTGCAACGTTTCTTGGTGGTGCACATGGCAAGCTTCCCTGTAAGAGAAAAAAGAAAAAAAGAAAATGCATCCCTAAAAAATAAGGATCTATTTTAGTATCCCGAAGAAGGCACTTGTGCTATTTTTAGAAACTTTTGCCAAGTGTCACTTTTTCCTTGATTTTAGGCATGCATGTCATAAACCCTAATTTTTCCAAATCTATTTAATCGATGCTGCTATAGCTCATTAGCACATTCGATCTTAGAGCTCTAGCATTCTAGAAGAGATTAAGGAGCCTTCAGTGCGATCGTCGTTGCTTTTCTGGGTGATTTTTGCTTTTGTCGTCTTTTGCCATTTTTTTTGTCACTTTTGTTGTTTGTCATTTTTGAGTGTTGTTTCACTTGTTTCTCTTCAATATTTATAGTGTTTTAACTTGTAGAAGTGTTGTTTCAAGTTTTAGATTGTCTTTCCCAAGTGTTGCATTAGTTTCCTTCTATTTGATCAATTTTTTCACTTGATTCATATGCATTCATCTACACTTAGTTATATTTTCACTCAGCTTCACACTATCTCTAATATATTCTTGTTTTTCACACTTCCCTTGGGTAGATCTAGGTTTCCCTTGGCCGGATCTCACTTTGCACAGCTGGCACTATGAAATTTGGAGGCTCAAGCCACAAGCTTGGCCTCTAGAATTGTGTAGTATGTAGTTCCAGGAGCCACCCTCTCAGCTTGGCCACTGAGATTGTGTAATGTGCAGTCTCTCCCAGGCCGCTGCCCAGACTGAACTGCGCATTGCATAGTTTCAACCAAAAGGCTCCCACCTTGCCAATTGGGACTCTGAAGTGCATAGTTCCCACTAGGATCCAATCCCCCCCGTTAGAAAATTTTCACAAGCCTTCCCATTTAGTGCCCCATCTTCTACTTGAACTTGCCTTGAAGTTGTTTTGATTTAAACTAACATTTACTTGCCATGAGTGCCCTATCTGTCCCATAGGCACAATAGTTGTTGAGCACCTCTCTAGCTGTCATTATTACCACGGCATCTAAGAGAGAAAAATCAAAGGAAAGCACCGATATCAGTATTGGGGAAGCAGTTGAGCAGACATCAGTTGATTTACTAGCGTATGTAGATACTAAATTGTTCATAGAGAAGGGAACAACACTGACATGGCAACAGATTAAAGACACATTTTCAAATGACTTTGAGGTAGATTTGGAGGATTGATAGGTTTATCTTAGCATCTGATAGTTAGGGCTATACAAGGTTGCATGCATGTATCTCACCTTCCCATGTGCATACATCATTAGCTGGATTGTCTCACATACAAATGAACAAACTATGACATTGAGAAGTGCCAGTGGGAAGAAGCTTGCCACCTTTAGGGAAGAGGACTTTCAGTAGATGTATCACTTGCCTGAGCCAATAAAGCACATGGAATCACTCTTCTATGCCACTCATAGCTATGTGAACACAAGAGACATTGTCAAGAACTGGGTGAAAGATCCATCAAAGTTTCAATAGACACCCACCCATGTGTACAAGACAAAGTCCTTCGGGAAGGCTTAATAGCTCTTGATTATCTTTTCTTGCAGAATATATGGTCAAGAGATCACTGAAACCTTTCTTGAAGGGTGGGCAGTCTTATTGGACTAGTTGGTGAACGATGGGAGGACATTCAACTAGTCAGATATGTTGGCTCAACAATTGAAGGCCCATGTAGCACATGCTCGGAATCTACCCAAGGGTAAGCGAGCAAGGTTCTATATGTTTGCATACTTACTGGATGTAATCTGTGTGCAACAAAAAATCCTTGGCATGAACTAGACATGGACACCATGAGAGACTACCATGAAAATATATTGCAAGTTAATTTGAGAATGTAGTGATCGAGGAGTAATGGCATGACTAACTGACCACTTTATCATCCCACTATACAAGCTTATATTTGAACAAGATCCACCTTGCATGTCCCAAGAAGCAAAGGAGGTGATAATATACATTACAAATTGATATGCCTCACTAGGTGGCACCTTCATCAGAATGTTTGGCAGAGAGAAACC
Organism: Pinus taeda; assembly: GCA_000404065.3. Lineage (NCBI taxonomy): Eukaryota > Viridiplantae > Streptophyta > Pinopsida > Pinales > Pinaceae > Pinus > Pinus taeda. The sequence goes on along the minus strand of APFE030720837.1, from coordinate 75,067 downwards.
TCTGCATTTCTTACCAAGGTATGCCACTGACAAAATGATCATGCAAGAAGTATCATACCATCTTACTATAGGGTTGTTGGTAGAATTGCATAGGAAGAAGAAAAAACCATGGCCCACTCTTCCTTTGTGGATCAAATTATATGAGATAAAGAAATTGAAAGTCGCAGATGTCGAGGCTAAGGAGATAGTGAAATTCAAATTTGTTACTAAGGAATTTAATCTGTATGATCCCCACAGTATTTGCAAGGAGCACTATACAAGAGTTTACTTTTCGTGGATCAGATAGGAATTTCATTGGCCTGAGGAGGATCCTTGGAGGTATTTCTATAATGCCTCCCAACTCATTGAGCTGGTCCGTATAGCAAGGACTTGAAAGGATACTCCACAAAAAACAATAGTTCCGGAAGCAACATCAACAGAAGGCAACAATCCCATTTAGGACAAGGGAAATAGGAAGATTGCTGATAGTCCAAAGGGAGAGAAAAGTTTCAAAATGAAAGCAAATCCTCTTATTGCAAAGTTAACTTTGGTGGAAAAAGAGAAGAGGAAGCAAAGGATGTAGAGAGTAGAGTGGAGGAAGAGAGAAAATCAGAGGTTGTAGGAAGCAGAACTAAAGTTGTAGGATATAGAGAAGAAGTTGAAGGAAGAATAAGAGTTGAGGAGGAGAGAATGAGAAGAGAAACATAAGAAGGAAGAAGAAAAAAGGAAAGGCACAATAACAAAGGAAACAACACCAATACAGGTTGAAGAATCAGAACAACTAGCAACTGAGGAGGAAGGTGAACAAATGCAAGATCGGGAGCTTGCTCAGTAGATTGCACAATTGATAAAAATGATAGAGATGGAGTTGGAACATGACCCGCAACATGAAGATCTTGACCTCATGCTGAGAGCACCATAGGTCATCCCTCAGTCTCCACCACCTCCAGTAGTAGAGCCAACCTTGAGCGATTAAGAAGATGTTGTTCTCCTTGATGATGATCCATTCATGGATGTGTATGATCTATCATTTGATGAGTTCAAGAAGAGGATTGTAGAAGTGCAGAGGAAGCACTTTCCGAACAATCACACTTCACCTGCATTCATCAAAGAAAGGGTGATAGTGTCAAATACCAAGAAGCATCCAACTTCCATTATCGAAGCCAACTCGACCTATGCCGGAGCAACAAGATCAAATATTCAGTGTTGGACATCCAAGAATGAGAAATTAGCACAAAATTTATAGGCTTTCAGGAAAGAGGCATAACAACTCTGAGCAATAACATAGAATGTTGTTTCCACATTGGGGGAGATGAGAGCAGTGATACTTGCTAAAGTATCAACACTTGGAGAAACCATGCAAAAGCTCTATAATGGGTTTGTCACCATGCATAAAGAAGTTGTTTTTTGCATGGCCTACAACGACAGAGCAAAGAGTTTGTTAAAAATATAAGAAACATAAATGGTTCCATCGCCTATGTATAGTAGTGGAAAATATATTTCAAAGGGGCCTCGCTTGACTTAGTGAAGAAAATGAAGCCACGGGCAGAGTTGGAGAAATGAAAGGTTCAAATTTTGATTCAGAGCAACAATAAACTCGCCTCATTCATTGGCAACACATAGGCCTCATATGTAAAATTGTACAATAGTTTGGATGTCTTTGTGAGAACACATTAGATTCCATCAATCGGTTCCCTCACCAAATCTAAGCCTAATAACCAGGTTCGACAAGATGTCAAAGAGTACTTGGAGCAGCTAAGACAAGAGGCCACAAGGGAAGACTTCTAGCTCAATGCACACAACATGTCGAAGTTCATCAATGGTCTTTTCAAAGTCAAAAAAATTCTACTCATGCTTCAGAATGAGTTGGACATAAGTTCCAAGACAGTGTACCCAAATGCCATGGAGGCTAGAGTCTACTTCCAGCAAGACACCATTAAGCAGTTTGGGGACACCATCACATAGTACCAAGCTTGGCACCAATGTGTTACCGAGAAGCAACAAGTGGAGGTTGTTTAGATAGACTTCTCCCAACCTCCAACATCATAGTGTTGTGTGTTGTTATGCTGTCAAGTTGTCTCTACCCTATTTTGTCTCATATGGGTATGAGTGGAAAATGTAATATTCTTTGCAATTATGTTAGAAGTAAAATTCCAAGTGTCAATATTGGAATATGAGGAGTCATCATGTAATGTAATGTGTCATTTTGTAAATAAGTTGAAGAGTCACGGGGGTAGTCCAAAGGTCATAAAGGGGAGTTGAAAAGTCACCCCCTCTTGTTATAAATAGAACTTCATAACTCATGTAATGGGCTTTTCAGAGCCAAGATTTTGGGTAGGCTTAGGCTTAGAAAGAGCTTGGGAGTATTGTGAAGAGCCTTAGCTTCTCCATAGTGTAGAGCGAGTATACCTCTTTGGAGGATTAGGTGTTATTGACTATAATGTTCCACTATTGGGGGTAGTGGTCGTCAATGGTGTATGTATGGATGGAAATTTCACTTATAATAATAAAATCAGAGCCAACACGCTTTCATGCATGTGTTGTCAATATAGTACTACTATTCTTGTTGTATTGGTAATGTATGTTATTTAACTTACACATATTCTTATGAACTATTTTGCTTTCATTTGTATGAATCTTTTTGAATGTGTGTTGTTGGATTAACTCATCACTTTAACTTGTGGACTATTCCACATCTTAGCATGTGATGTCATTTCGCTCGTGTGTTCCTTTCAAGATGCATACTATTTAAAGGATTCCAAGGGGTGCACTTCCTTTTCCCTTCATGTGTTGGAACCATCATGCATCACACTTGACTCTCCACAGGGTCACACACTTGCTCTTACCCAAAGTTATCATACTTTCCTCTACGCGTTTTCGTAGTCAAGGCATAAAATTACCACCCTGTTGTCTAGGTAAATTTGCTATGTGGACAGAGATGACCCATATAGCCCAATGAGTGGATCTAGAAACCCAAGTGACAATCTACCAAACACTTTCCTAGGTTATAATTGAAAATAGAAACGAAGAACATGGCCTACCTCGTTCTGATGCTATCAAGTCGTCCTTTGTTGAAGATATCGAATCACTTGAATCACGTGCTCATTCCTACTTCTCACAGCGCTTATGAACCTACACAAGAGATCAAGACACAACAAGGCATGCTAATACAAACAAAATATTCAAAGGCAGCCTACTTAACTGATCTAGGAATGTTAAGATATATGATATATGAGCATACACATCAATGAAAAATGAACTAGTAGTTGTATATTAAGAGAAAATAAGGGGAAGCATATAACCAAGCCTTGATGTTGATAGGCTCTCCTTGAAATGAATATCCAAGTCCAAGCTGAGTAATCCAAACACTCCTTCTCTTAAGCCAAATGAGTAGCATATAGGCATAATCTTAGCATAAGGGTGCAAATAGACCTAGACCAACCATTTGAGAATGGGAGAGGATGAATATATAGGCTGGAAAATGGAGTTAGGATATCTCCAAAGATAGGAGTAGGCCCTTATCTCAAGGAGGTAGCTCATAGAGGTAAGACCAAGAGGCGAAGTTGGGAGAATTTGACCTAATCTATGCTGAACAACCTTCAACTCACCACTATGGAAGCTTCTAGATCACGAAGCTTCTCATCCTCTTTGGGAAAATTTCCTTTTTGGGATCATTGTGGGTATACAAGTGAACAAAGTGATGCCATCACGGGTCAAGTATAGTGTAAAAGGTGATCATTGTTTTTTTAGTCTCATAAGGGCGATGATTCTCAAATTAGGGTTTTAGAGCTATTTCCTTCAGGGGAAGCTCAAGGAATTTTCCAATCAAAGTCTTAGGAGGGATATGAACTACATATATGAATGAGTACACTGCATGATGGTAATGTTTCGGGAACTTCGGGTCATGTCACAAGGAAGTGCAGGAGGCGTGGAAAAACACTGTGTAACACTTCCATTACTGGGACTCCTACGCCAAATAGTGTGAGGTCTAGTTGGGAATTCATATCAAGGAGATCCATAGAATGTTGGCGGGTCTAGCACAGTCAACATTTCTGGTGCTAGAAGGAGGGCTAGATGACAAGCTGAGCCCTTGAAGTCTGTTTTGAATTTCTACACACATTTGGTTACTTCTCACCAAATCATAACCTTGCCATGTTTTTCTAACTTTGTAAATTTGAAAGTGCCAATGATCATTTTAAATGACTTGTCCAAATTTAAGTTCAATGGCAAGGGTGGAACAACCTTGCTCAGGCACACAATTTCTTTTCCTGGTTTCTGCAATAGGCATGACATCTAGGATGAGGATGTTGCATGTGGGTTGTTTTCTCTCACATTCAAAGGGCGCATAAAGAAATGGTGTTACACATTGCCCGCAACTTCCAAACACTCTTTCAAACAGTTTTTTTAGAATCATGTTGCACTTTTGTTCTCTATGATTGTAAAGCCCTTTATGAAAATTTTAAAATTGCAAAAAGCACTGGATGGATCTCTTTAGGATTTTCATGATTGTTTTATTCATTACTGCTTTGAATTTCCAAAAAATTAAGTTGATTGGGAGTACTTGGCTAGAAGATTTCAATATCTTGTTCACATTTTTGAAACTACACACGAGTTAGAATCTTTCAAACCTCGCCCACCATACCTTGGTGTTAGGGATTCTAAATATGAGACTGACAAGGTTATAACTACACAGGGAAATTCACCCATCACTGATATCGAGAAATAATATTAAAATATTGACAAAAAATGACTTCAAAACTTATAAATAGACCAAAAGTAAAAATATTTTTACCATTTCACCCAAGTACGTTTTGAGAGTGCATTTGTGACCTAATTTTCGTGATTGTTAGGTGATCAGTGCGAGAGATCTAGGATGTCATTTTGCGACCCGTTTGCAGCCGGTAGGAGGTTTGTCCTTCCTCTTGCAATTCATTATAATTTTATGCATTTTTAATGGAATTTTTCATGCTAAAAGGAGGGATTTTAAGGTTTTAAATCATCTGTGATCATCGTGGGTTTGGTCATCGGAACTGTGATGATCACCCTCGAGCCAAAAAGCCCACACGATGACATCACTCTATTAATAAAAATAGGCGTGATGGCATCGAGGCAGAAATTTTTGAAGGAAAAACCTTCTTTAAAGCAAAAATTCTTAATTTTGATCCATGAAAAAGTTTCTAACTTATGTTTAATGATGTTTTGCAAGAGATCATGGTTCTAGAATTGAAATAAAGGGACCATGAGGCAAAAGAACACCAATAAACCTAGGATCCAAAATGTATCAATGCTTTGAGAAATTGTGGGTTGCTGAAGTTCTTCAGGACCACAGGATTGAGAGCTTAGATGGAGCTGTTGCTGTATTTGATTAGCTTATGGGATGTTTATCAGGAGCTCTTCATAATTAAAGACCAATATATAGTGCTGGAAGAAATAGATATTTATTTCATCATTGGATTGTCTTGGAGGGGAGAGAGAGTCCAAATATTTGGATCTCGCCCAGGAGGTGAAAGTACTAGCAATCTAGTCAGGAGACATTTCCCAGGTTCAATGATGACCATGGGCAGGAAACTAAAGACAACAACAGTCACTAACCTTCCCTTGAGAACTATCTTGTTCACCATAGCTGGCATATCTGGCACACAAGCTCTCCATGAAGCCTCCCAATCCCAATTCCGGTATGCAGTAGATTATTTGACTCCCACAATCTTCAATTGGTGTGGAGGACTGCTAGATAATATGAAGAGACAACTAACCAAAGGTAAATGAGGGAACCTGAAACAATTTGGTTTTGGTTCAATACTGGTTACTTTTTTCCTAGAGCGGGTGCCCTTCTTTTGGAACCAGTTTGTAGAGATACCAGATCCTCTTCCCCAAGATTTGAGGCTAGTGCGGTGGAGTCAGCTCATGCCCCAAGGAGGAGTGGGCCAATAGATGCATTTCCCTCCATAGTTTTTCAGTTGGCTACATCACTAACTACTTGTTTTGGATGATTATGCTTATGTTGACATGGATTTCAGATGGGATCCAGACCTACCTTTGCCACCAGGAGAAAAATGGACTGACGCAGGTAAAACTTTTTTTTTGATTTTTCGTATAAGTGTAACTGAGATGTAACTTGTGATAAATGTGCAGATGTTGGGTCTGAAATATCATCTAGAATGTCTCCAATAGCATGATGAGTAACCGATCAGATAGTATGTGCTGACTATGAGGAAGGGGCAGACCCCTTGGTAGAGATGGAACGGAACCTGGATGTGATTACCCGAGGGATACGAGAGTATGCTACTATAGACGAGGTTCCAATGTGATGGCAGAGGCACACCGTAGGAGTCTCAGTGAGACTGTGTTAGTTATTAGGCTGAGTGATTAGAGCAGTCTCATGCTACCATGAGCATCATGTAGGCTGATAGCCTTTCTAGTTACTTTTACACATTTTATAGGCTTTGAAATCCAAGTGTCTCAAAACACTTTATTTTTTGAGATTTTGATGTAAACACTCTGACAGACACGATACATACATACATACATACATATATATATATTATATATATATATATATATAATATATATATATATATAATATATATATATATATATATATATATATATATAATATATATATATATATATATATATATATATATATATATTATATATATATATATATATATATATATATAGATATATATATATATATGCATGTTTATTTTCTACTTATGCATCCATGTATGATGATGTGATTGGTTTTATAAATTACGCAAATATCTATCAAGAAAATAGTTTGCTAATGCATTTGTTAATGTATTCAAATTGTGTGGAATATGTTGATATGTGATAAAATAAAAATTTCTTTCCAATAATCGAAAACATAGATACATACGCAATATCTATGGATTTCTTACCAAATAATTAATGTTTAACTATAACACAATGAGTTGTGAATCTAATTCGGCAACAAAATCTCTAATGCCAAGAGCAACTGCTTCTGACAATAGTTCAATGATTGCACTATATTCAACAATATTGTTAGTTGTTCAACCGAGGCATTAGCTTGTAAGTCATTCAACTTGCCATCAGGGGCAAAGAGTGCCTAAGCTGCGGAAGACAAATTCCATGTGCTACGACAAGCACCATCAACAAAACTGAGACAATGACTTGACAACATCTGCAAATTGAGTGGAACATAAGGTAAGCAGAAAAACACATGTCTGCAAAGAAAACAAACACATCAAAAATAAAAAAGCTCACACTAATGAATTTGCACACTAATGTACAAAAAGTCATTACATGAATTACATCACGTAAAAAGTTCAGATGGAGCCCATTTTCGGACTCAGATAATCGATCAACAGAGAGTAAAACTAGAGTTTCACCGTTGACATGACTTTTAATCATTGACTTGGCCAAAGAATAGAGTAAAACTCATAAAACAGTATGACCCCATGCCCCTCAGCTGAGTGAGGGTTACGAGTCATAGGATGAAAACCCCATTGAAATGATGGGAAAATGTTAGAGACTCAGTGAAAAAATCTCATGAGTGGAGGCAAGAAAAACTTAATCTCATGACAAGGAAAAGGTGCCCCCCGTTGAAATATTTTGATGATTTCAGGTTGGAATGAAATGTCAATGAGCAAGGTTGCAATAATCTTTCCCATATAACCCTCAGACAAGACTTCATGCACCAAAACAGGTGTTTGAAGAGGATGTGTTGGGTAATGAGAAACGAACCCTTCAATACACGAAGGCATCTCACCGAGGCTGGAAAGAAATAAAGAATGGTGATGGATATCATTCTAAGGAGTTTCATCTGGAGACATAACCTCAACAATACTCTCGTCGGTGGGGAATGTCTTTGTCAAAGGATTTGGAGAATCCCATGAACCAAGCCAAGGAGATTGCACATAGGTATCCAGGTTCATACTGAAAACAACATGAATTTCTGAAGCAGCCGTTGAAGCCAAAACAATTTCTCGATAATCTTTCTCTAATGGACTTAATGACATAGAATCCCCAAATGAATCAATTTGAGCTGGAGTAGGAATAATCCAAGGATCTGTAGAAACCGAGATCATATTAATCAAAGTGACATTCGAAGGTGGGAGAGTAAAATTACCCATTAAAGTAGAATATTTGGAAAGACCTACCCCCACACTCTCATAAGGAATTTCAGTATTTCCCACATATGGGACATTCCCGTTCGATTAACTAGAAGAGAAAAAGTACAGTTGGTCAATGGTGACAATTTTTCCTTCATGAGGAAAACGAGGCACCCAGAACAAAGAAGAAACAACTAAAAACATACTCTGGGTCCAACTTCGCTCGAGAAGAAGGTTTTAATTGAGATTCACTTCTATAACTTCCACTTCTAGCTCAAAATCTTTTCCTTCCAATGTGATTGGCAAGTTTGTGAGAATACCATATGGACGGAAGCCTCTGCCATCGAAGGCCTCCAAAGTTATCGGGGACTGATTGAGAGGAGTAGATCCAATTTCCTTCCAACATGAAACAAACATGATGCAGGTGGAAGCACATTCATCAATAATAGTTTGATGAATCTTCTTTCCTTTAATGATAAATTTAGAAAAGAAATCTGATGAGGAAGACAAGGAACATGGGTTTCAAGATCAAAGGTAATTAGACTTAAATAGGCAAGATCAATAGCACCTATAGTAGACAACAATGTTTTCCACTGCATTGAACAGGTTTTGATAACTTCCAAAGAAGAAATCGTCGAAGGTGCTTGAGCTAAATCTTCAACAATATTAATAATGTTGTGTAGCTCCAATGTTCAGATTATAAGATGATTGTTGAAGTACACCCTTGGGAGGTGGTTGGATTACGGAATCATTATTAGGATGCTCAATATGGAGTGGACTAGAACTGGATGGAGTAGAAGTAGAAGGTACACCAGTGACTTATTTTTCCACTGTCTACCTTTGCGGATTTTGATAGTCCTTTGTTTGAGTATCAATCGAAATAGGCGATGAACCTTGCATCATTATAACTTGGTGTTAAATTATGATATGTTCTATGCTTAGAGCAATTTACTTATTTTTCTTCTTATTAGCCACAGATTAGCAATCACATATACATTAAGTAAAGTGCAGATAGAACATTAAATGATCAATAGAAAACAAGCCAAGACAAGAGACACAAGATGTGGCGGCTAGCTAGGGACGAACCCCAATGCGGGGAAACCCTTTGATAAAATCTTCTTTTATCTTCAATAGTTCAGTAGAGAGAAATAGTAAAAAATCTGAATTCTGTAATTTTATATCAACAATAGAAAACCCTAGACCAGCAAAGTCAAACTTGGTCAAACTAGCTGAAATTGACCTCTAAAATACTTGGTCAATTTCCGGTCAACTTGTCCTCGAACAACCTGAAGAAACAACCCTTGAACAACCCCAAAATTTCAATCAATTTGCAGATTTCTGAAGTCAACTTGCAGCCCTAAACTAGGGTAGTCAACACCAGTCAAACCAGAGGTCATATCACCTCGATTTTCATGCCAAAAATTGCAACCTACCTAGGAGAGGAAACCACACCTAATCCACACTTCAGGAAGGTCAACACTTGGTCAATGCTAGTCAAAGAGATGACCTACTACCCTAGTGTCCTTCTTTCTGTGTCTTCCTTGCCCTAGGACGTCTTCCTTTTAGCCACACGTGAGAGAGAGAGAGAGGAGATGAGTGAATTGAATTTTCCAAATGAGGAGAATGCTCCTTGTATTTATATGCAAATGTTGAGGTTGAATAGAAATCACTGTTGGGCTTCTGAGCCTACATAAGTTTGCTAGCTGACCTTGATAATTTGTCCATAATCAAAATAAATTCATATCTCCATAAATACTTATCGAAATCGGATGATCTTTAGATCAATCCTACACCTCTCGATAAGAGGAATATAGGAAAAAAATAAGAAGCCATCAATAAGGTGATCCACATGGAGTTTGGCCCTAGTTTCCAATTTTAACACTCCCTCTCAACTAGGGAGAACTTCATCTGCAATTTGTCAGACTGTCGCTGCTATCCATCCATCAAATGCATTGTCCTGTATAGCTTGACCCCACTCTGCTCTGCTCTGCTTTGCTCTGCTCTACTCTTCTCAAACTATGAAGAAGAAGAAATGATCGAGGATGTATCATACCATCTTCCACTGACTCGAAGTCAATCTCAGAGTGTGAACCGCTCTCACTGATCCCAGATCAATATCATTGATCCCAGATCATTGGAGGTCATCCTAGCATAGGGAGTATGGTAGATACAGTCATGCAGCAATTGATAGTACTACTATGGTCCCTATCCTCATTTCCATGCTCATTTATCAGATGAGAGGTACTTCCCATGAGTCCTAGACTACATGGGTAGGATACCTCAACAGGAGAACTAATCATCTTGTCTATAGGAGAACGAATAATCCTGTCTAATGGATGCCATGAATAACTAATCATCCTGGCCTACAGGAGAAATAATAATCCTGCTCCATAGTCGCCACAGAGAACGAATCATCCTGTCCCACAGGAGAATTAATCATCCTATTCCACAGTCGCCACGGGGTGTCACAGGGGAAGGTTGAACCTTTACCCTATACATGCTACACCATCAAGGGATGGTGAGTCGCCTTGTGGTCACATGTCACTCCAAGAAGTACCCCACGCCCCCTAGAGCTCCCATAGCTCAGTAGATCATACTCGACCCTCATAAGATGGTCTCTCAACGACACGAAGTCGTTCTTGGAAAGTCAGGAATTTGACCTTTTGTAGGGGATTTGTCAAAATGTCGGCGACCTATTCATCTATACCTATTTGTTGGAGCCTTTTTTCTCCTCGCTGCGCCATATCTCAAATATAGTGGTACCTGAAATCGATATGCATGGAGCAATCATAAAATACGAGATTTTCTGATAAACGGATCCTGCTCTAGTTGTCACACAGAATCACGGTGGTATCCAATGTAAATCCAAACAGCTCATTGAAGAGCTTTCGCAGACAGACTGCCTCACAGGAGGCCATGCTAGTAGCAATGTACTCTGCCTCGGCAGTGCTCAAAGCCAATGACTTATGCTTCCTGCTCATCCAAGATATCAAGGCAGATCCTAAAGAGAAACAACACTCAGAAGTGATTTTTCGGTCCATCACATTGCCTGCCCAATTAGCATCAATATACCAAGTAGTCTCACATCTCCGACAGTGTATCTCAACCCATGAGTGATTGTGCCATGAAGATATCTCAACAGATTCCTGGCACCAATCCAATGTGAGTGGTGAGGCTCAACCATATGTTGACTCAATGTGTTAACTGAAAAGCATATATTCGGATGGGAGTTCACCAAGAACATTAATGCTCCAACGAGTTGACAATACTCGGTAGCATTTCTTAGAATATGTCTGGCAGAACTACCACTTAAGTTCTTGAAGTCAAGCTCCATTGGGGTAATTATGGGCTTGCAGTCCACCATGCCAAATCTCTCCAATATCTTCACCACATATTTTCCCTGAGATAGGAAAATCTCCCCTGGTTTCTACCAGACTTCCAGTCCTAGGAAATAGTGCATAAGTTCTAGGTCTTTCATCTTGAACTTAGAATCCAGCTCCCTCTTACATTCGTGAATGAGAGGGTCTGCACCTGTTAGAAAGAGGTCGTCAACATATAGCACTAGTATGAGAGGTTTGTCATCTATAACCTTAAACTAAAGATTAGGGTCAAATTCACTCCTAGTGAATCCCAACTTCATCAAGTAGTTATCGATCCTCTCATACCATGCTCAGGGTGCTTGCTTTAGCCCATAGAGCACCTTCTTCAACCTGTACACTTGAGATTCTTGATCATAGATCTCAAATCCTTTGGGTTGCTCCACATAGACCTCTTCTTTGATTAAACCATGTAAGAACGCAGTCTTGACATCCATCTGAATAAGGTTCCATCCTTGCAAATTAGCAAGGGATATGATTGAGAAGATGGTGGTATATCGGGCAACAAGTGCAAATATCTCATCATAGTCTATAACTTCCTTCTAGGAGAAGCCATGAGCGACAAAACGAGCCTTATACTTTTCCGCACTTCCATAAACTGCATGCTTTATCTTGTAAAGCCATTTTGAAGTGGCAACTGCTTTGTCCTGGGGTCTGGGGACCACATCCCAGACATCGTTTTTCATAATGGACTCATATTCCTCGATCATAGCATCCTTCCATACTTGATGCTTGATAACATCTGTGAATGTTGAAGGCTCATTTTGGATGATCGTGCTCATGATGGTCAGGTATCCCTGATACCTGTTCGGCTTCTTACTTTCACGGAAGGTTCCTTGGGGTGAAATGTGTCCTTCAGCATGATTAAGTGTCCCCCTAAGCCATGAAGGCCTCTTCCTAGAAGAGGAAGGCTCTTGTGGAGGAGGATCAATAGGATCCATACGTTCTTCCACATCGGGCATTGTCTCATCTTATTTTTCGTTTAGTTCCCTGGTGTCATCTTCTTTAGATCCCCTTAAAGTAGGAAGATTGTCTACCTTGCTAAGAGCCATATCTTTGTCAAAGGTGACATCATGACTAATCTCAAATTCCCTTTGACCAGCTACATAGATTCTATAGCCCTTAGTATTTTCGCTATAGCCCACGTAGATATACAGGGCTTCCAAAAATTCTAAAATGAGATACATCAAGTTTTTTAACAATGAACATTTCTTCGGGAGTCTTGGAACGAAATGCTTGATGAGGGCATTAGTTTTGTACATATACGGCGGTATTTGCAGCTTCAGCCCATAGAAACTTCGGAAGTCTTTGATCATGGAGCATAGCACGGACAACTTCCACAATTGTATGATTCTTCCTTTCCACCACACCATTTTGTTCAGGAGTATATGGTGTAGTAGTCTCCCTCTTAATGCCAGCCTCTTTGCAAAAGTCATGAAACTCATTGGATTCATATTTAGTCCCATTATTAGTCCTTAAGATCTTGATCTATTTTTGGTTTGATTCTCGATGAAGGATTTGAAGTGTCGAAACCAGGAGAACACTTCATCCTTCTTTTTCAAGAAGTATATCCATGTTTTGCGAGAGATCATATGTAAAAGTAAGGTAATATAAATATCCTCCCAAGGAGTTCACATACATCATATTGGATATGTATGAGTGAACCAACTGCAATATATCGGAGGTCTTGCTTTGGCTTGAGGGGAATGGTCCCCTTTTGAGCTTCCCTTTGGCACATCCTGGACATACACCTTCTTTCTCTAATATGAACTCGAGCATCCCAGTCACCATTTTTCTTACATCGAGAGCTTTATAATGAAGGTGAGAAAACCTTTGATGCCATAGTTCGGACTGAAGAGATGTGTCACAAGACATGACACCTAGCAAACTTCCACTCACCTTACCATCGCTGAAGGCCACCTTGTAGCCTTTATCTTCCATTGCTGGAATTTCTTGCCTTCTTGAATGGTTGTCCTCTTGATTTACGACACTTCTTTTACCTCTGCCATTTGACCTACCATTCCTTTGATTGCCTTGAGAGGGATTTTGATCATCATCCTAGTGTGAGTCCCTTTTATCAGGGCACTCCCTTGCATAGTGACCCATTTTATTGCAGTTGTAACATCATCCTTTTCTTCCACCCATTGGTCTAGCCTTTCCTTTAAATTTAGCCCCAAAATTGTTTCTTCTTTTAGTATGAGAAGAAAAGGCAGAGGGATGACCTTTAAGTATGGGCATTTCTTACTCTTCCATCCTCGTTTCTTATTGAATGCATCTGACCATTAATTCCTCAAAATAAGGAATTACGTTATTGTTGAGGAGAGTAGTCTTGAATATATACCATTCAGATGGAAATCCTCTAAGAGTTGTGAGTGTCATTTCCCTGTCAGGAATTACTTCCCTAATAGATAAGAGAGCGTTCTTGATCTTGGTGATCCTTAAGAAATATTCTTGCATACTCTCATCTTTGCCCTTCTTAATTTCCTTCAGCTTATTTCTAAGAAGAAAAATACTTGATTTTCATCATTAACTTTAAATAAAATCACCAGTCTATCATACATTTCCTTGGAGGTGTTCAGCTCGGAAACATAAGCCACCAAGCGCTTGTCGATAGAGTCCCGGATGATCTTCCTTGCTTTGACTTCTCCCTTGGTCCATTTAATCCTAGTAGTAACGGATGCGTTTGATGGAGGCTCAACAATCCTGCCTCTCACATGGTCCAACACTTCCTGCTCTTCTAATGTTAGATCGAGAGACATCTTCCATCCATGATAGTCAGACTTCTCACAGAGTTTGTCTTCAATAGGGAAGTGTGTTGAGGACCCCATGATTTCTTTAATATAGCCTTGCCAACCTTCTCTTCGGTGATTTCTCTTTCTCTTTCCCTTGCTTGGGATTTGTCTTTGCCTCAACTCGGATACCATGTTAAATTATGGTATGTTCTATGCTTAGAGAAGTTTACTTATTTTTCTTATTAGCCACAAATTAGCAATCACATATACATTAAGTAAGGTGCATATAGAACATTAAATGATCAACAAAAAACAAGCCAAGATAAGAGACACAATATGTGGTGGCTAGCCAGGGACAAACCCTAATGTGGGGAAACCCTTTGATCAAATCTTCTTTTATCTTCAATAGTTCAACAGAGAGAAATAGTACAAAATTTGAATTCTGTAATTTTATATCAGCAACAGCAAACCCTAGATCAACAAAGTCAAACTTGGTCAAGCTAGCTGAAATTGACCTCTAAAATACTTGGTCAATTTCTAGTCAAATTGTCCTGGAAAAACCTGAAGAAACAACCCTTGAACAGCCCCAAAAGTTCAGCCAATTTGCAGATTTCTGAAGTCAACTTGCAGCCCTAAACTAAGGTAGTGAACATCGGTCAAACCAGAGGTCAGATCACCTCGATTTTCATGCCAAAAATTGCGGCCTATCTAGGAGAGGCAACCACACCCAATCCACACTTCAATAAGGTCAACGCTTGGTCAACGCTGGTCAAAGAGATGACCTGTTGCCCTAGCGTCCTTCTTTCTGCGCCTTCCTTGCCCTAGGATGTCTTCCTTTCAGCCACATGTGAGAGAGAGAGAGAGGAGATGACTGAATTGATTTTTCCAAATGAGGAGAATGCTCCTTGTATTTAGATGCAAACGTTGTGGTTGAATAGACATTACTGTTGGGCTTCTAAGCCTACATAAGTTTGATGGCCGACCTTGACAATTTGTCCATAGTTAAAATAAATTCATATCTCCATAAATACTTATCGGAATCGGATTATCTTTTGATCAATCCTACACCTCTCGATGAGAGGAATCTAGGAAAAGTATCAGAAGCCATAAATAAGGTGATCCACATTGAGTTTGGCCCTAGTTTCCAATTTTAACACTTGGGAACTGGAGGAGGCAGAGGATTGCGGTTGTTCTGCCAACATCATCTACTGAGATGGAAAAGGTTCTTTCAAAACAACCAGAGTCCCTTTCAATAAGCGGTTAACTTCAGTACATTGGGGAGAATCCTTGGTATAATGGTCTTCCTCATACATGAGGCAAGGATATTTCATCTTCCATTTAGAAGCATCATCAACAGATGATTTGGGTGGATCCGATTTCGGGGTATTAGTTTTGGCTTTACCTTTACCCTTTTTCTTACCTTTTGAGGGCTTATCTATTGCGGTAGATTGACCAACATGTACCTCGAAGGTTTTACTAGGATTTGATGAATTTTTTGAAGGATTATTGAAACCAATATTTGAAACAGATATTTTCTTTGAAGAATTCTTAGTGGAATTTTGAGACACTAAACCAATTACACCATCAATAGGTAGTACATCGGGATACTTTGAGACTGCTGGACCCGAAGATGGTCTTTGAGCATCAGGTAACATCTCATACAATGAGACATATTGGGAATAGACTAAGACTATATACTGAGCACGTGCAATAGGTAGGTCCTCGGTAACACATCCACCCATTTCTATATCTGTAGCAATTTTGTTTACAAATTATTTTGTGAGCCATTCGGTTAACAACTCATCAGGAATCTCGAATTTGATGAGGCGACGTCAATGCCTCCATTCATGGATATGATCAGAAATGTGGGTCATAGTATCTTGCTTCAGGGATGAAAGAAAATGAGTGGCAGTTTCATATCGAAACGACAATTGGAAGTGGGTGAGGAAGGCCATATTTAAAGAGTTAAAGTTAGCATAGGTAGCTCAAGGAAACTTGATATACCATTTTGCAGCAACACCTGTTAAGGTTCTCTAAAAGAGGTGGAGACAGATAGACTTGTCAAAATATGAATTTGAAGAGCACCATAAGGGATATGTCATCACATGGGCTTGCGGGTCCTCTTTAGAATTTCATTTGAACTTAGGGAAATCGCTTGGAATTTTAGTTGGAACTGGAGGGCAGTAAGGCAAATGAATGATAGGATCATCTGTGAGCCTCGAGACATCAAGAAGTTCCAATGTAGCCAAAAATGGAAATTGCGGATTGAATGACATGTAAGGCCTTTGAGGAGGCCCAAACTATGGGTTCCATCCTTGTTGGTAAGGATTATACCCCCACAATGGAGGATTTTGGCCATAAGGGATTTGATTTTGACACAACTGAGGGTTACCTTGACCATACGATGGATTTATTCTAGGGTAGGTTTGATATTTATCTACCATAAGCCATTGATAAGAATTATACGTAGTATATAGATTGTAAGGTTGTTGGACCTGTTGACCCTGGACATAAAAAGATTGGCCCTACTGCTATAGGGGTTAACCTTGTGCTTGCAAGGGCTGACGTTGTTAATATACATATTGATCTTGCTACATAGGTTGACCTTGCTGCTACAAAGGCTAACTTTGCTGCTATAAAGGTTGAACTTGTTGTTGCAAAGGTTAGCCTTGCGGATACAAAGGTTGAGTAGGCTACTGAACAAACTAAGTTTGCTGTTGCAAAGGCTGCTGATACGAATGCAAAGGTTTCCCTTGCTGTTTCAAAGGTTGCCCTTACTACTGCAAGGGTTTCCCTTGCTAGTGCAAGTGTTTTTGGAAAGTTCCTTGGGATATACCTTGAGGGTATTGGTAATTTCTGAATCGAACCTAACCATATCCATCAGGAATAGTGGATTGACCCGGCTGGACATAAGCTCCCACTTGTGGAGTGTAAGATAGATTGACCAAGGCTTGCGAACCATAAGGGACAGAAGCCTGTTGGAGTGGAATCTGAGCCATATAAGGATGTTAATACCCGGATGGACCAATAGGGTTAGGAATACCACTAGAATAAGGTTGATTGACTCCAACCATGTGAGTTTTTAATCCACTCACATTGGTTTCACCTGACACAAGAGGAATATTTAGATTCCCCCCCAGGTAGTGGCACATTCTGTCCACTTGATGGCGGGTTGGAAGAAATAATTGAAACCTGACCTGAAACAGTTGGTTGTACTAGAATGGAGGGTTGAAATGACAATACAGGTTACGATGGAATCATAGGTTGAACAGGAACTGATGTGACAACAATTTGTACATAAATTTTAGAGTTCAAGTTTGGAATAAACGAACTAGAAGTAGGCACGACATTGGAAGACCAAATGGGATTTTGATACAAAGGTGAAGCACTAGGTGTTCCTGAAACTAACTAGGATAGGGTTGTATAACAAGGTGGAAACATTGGCCCACTAGTTTCAAGAAGTGTGTGAGATAGGACTCTTCCTGTAAAAGTAAAGCCTCCTGGAGGAAATTCATACCCTTTTTCATCATCAACATGAGGATTATGAGTAGGGGAAAATTTCAAATGACCTAGAGAAGAGGTTGGGATCTCACCTTTTGAATCCATGGGTGGAAACAATTAGCGAGGAATAATCCCAGATGTATGAGGAGATAAATCCAAAGGAACACTAGGGTAGTCGTAAGGACTATAAGAATGCTAAGGAGATATCACAACATGATTGAATAATGGATTCGGCGGATATAAGACAGACCTCTATGGACTCTCAGGGGTTTCTTGATCAAATTCTTGAGGTGACAAGGAATCCAACGGTGGTTGATGAGAAGAAAGGGGTTGAATGCTTGGGAAAATTCAAAGTTCAAAACCTTGAGATTCAAGTGACTGAGGAAGTTCTTGGTGAACTCCTTGTGAATACCCTTCAGTATCAGAAAACGAAGGGGAACTTTGGGGTGAGCTCAATGGTTTAGCCATGATGAATTTCTCTCAAGAACAGAAATGAAAAGGAGATTCATTGAGGGCTGATTAAAAATAAAATTTACAATGATTTAATCAAGATTGGGCCAAGAAGCAACTGCATGGGTTCGACATGTTATCATGGGAAGTTATTTTTAGAAACAAAATTTTTTCCCTTCAATCTTTTAAGAGTCGAGAAAAGGAAAAAAAGGTGAATCGAGTCCTTTTCGTTGGTTTAGCGAGCTTGAAAGGACAAGTGCTCGATGATCTTTTCAAATTTAAGGAGTCAAAAACGATAGAAATGACTACTTAGGTAACTCTAGACAAAAACGAGTACCAAGTAACTATGAACTGCAATATACACCTTAGCAACTAAATTTACCAAGGACTTGATGTACGCATAGGAAATCTCCTCGAATGTTGTGTTTGGTGTATCACGTTTACAGGGTGACAGACTCGGCCTCTTATGGATAAAGGTTTGCAACCTATGAGGGTATCCCTTTATATAATCGATGGTATGGGGATCACAAGTCTGTGATAGAACTATCTAATGAAAAGGTATTGTGAACGACAACTGCTAAGATTTATAGATGCCGAAACATGTTTCTAGCCCAGACCACTAAGTATGAAGTTAATGTTTCAAATGCTCCTTAGATTCATTGAGGTAAATTTTAAGTTTATCTTTGAATTAAGTTTCAGTTTTGAGGGCTCAATGATGTCACCTACTCCTAGAATGCAACTAAATGATGAAAATGAAACTTTTCATTCGATGAAGGCTATTCTAACAAAGGAAGAGAAACAACCAATCAATGCATCAAAAAATTCAAGAGCATCAATGCAAACTTTTTAATTCAATAAAATGAAATCTAATCTTTCATTCTAATAACAAATGCAATGCCATAAAGATAAAAATCTTTTTCTTTTCACTATATATGCAATCAATGCAAACTAGTGAAAAAGAGAAAAAGAAAATCGAAACAATTCACTAACCATGAAAATATATTTCAATTTCTGATTTGAATGCAAGAAATGTTTCGAAAATACTTCAATGATATACACTTTCACTTTTTGAAACACAAGAATGGAAACAAGCACTTCCTTTCCATTCAATAAAAAAAAAAATTGTAATCTATTGCTCGCCAACGGAACTAAAGTGATTTTCAAAGCATCTATTTGATTCGACACTAATGAAAATAACTTTATACCAAAGAACTAAAAGTGACTTGAAAAAGCTGTCTAGATGCAAAAGAACTCTTTGAACAAAGGTAATTGATCTCTGAAGAGCAGACCAATGAGTGAATGCAAAGTAACCTAGAAACCCTAGGAATCCTAGAAAAAAATCACACACTTATACCAAATCAAGAGGCAATTACATGTCAACCAAGACAATGACACTGTAGTCACACTGAAAAAATGCTGCTAGAAGCAAAAAAACTGAAATCAAGAGAAGAAAACATAATTTTCTTTAACTTCTGGGATCATTGCACCTGTCATGTAAAAACTAGTGATAATCGCGACTGTAATCAAAACATACATGATGTCATTGTGACTATTAAGGAGAAAACTATGATGGTCAAGAAAGATGATATAAAACCAAAAATCTTCAAGATCACTAAAAATAAAGAACCTTCAAGCAATCACCAGTAAGTGAAAAAAGTTATAGATAAACAAACAAGCTTGAAAACGGATAATTGGTCAAACTCAACACAAAAGTAGGATGAAGGATTGAATGGAAAGGATCAGAGCTTCCCCAACGGAGTCACCATTTTTTTGTCTAGGTAAATCCTCTCTGTGGAAAAACACAATCCCTTTAGCCCAATGAGTGGGTCTAACAACCTAAGTGACAATCTACAAGACACTTTCCTAGGTTACAATTGAAAAGAGAGATGAAGAATATGACCTACCTCGTTGTAATGCTATCAAGTCATATTTTGTTGAAGATCTCGAATCACTTGCATTGTGGGCTCATTCCTACTTCTCATAGTGTTTGTGCACCTGCATAAGATATCAAGACACACAAGTCATGTAAATACAAACAACACAATCAAAGGAAACCTACTTAACTGATCAAGGAATCTTAAGATAGATGATATATGTGCATACACATCAATGGAAAATGAATCAGCAGTTGTATATTAATAGAAAATAAGGGGAATCATACAACCAAGCCTTGATGTTGATAGGATCTCCTTGAAATGAATATCCAAGTCCAAGCTAAGCTCTCCAAGCACTCCTTCTCCAAGCCAAATGGGTAGCATATAGGCACAATCTTAGCATAAGGGTGCAAATAGACATAGACCAACAATTTGGGAATGAGAGAGGATGAATATATAGGCCGGGAAAAGGATTTAGGATCTCTCCGAAGATAGGAGTAGGCCCTTATCTTAAGGAGGTAGCTCATAGGGATAAGACCAAGAGGCCAAGTTAGGAGAATTCGACCTCATCTGTTCTGAACAACCTCCAACTCACCACTCTAAAAGCTTCTAGATCACAAAGCTTCTCATCCTCTTTGGGAAAATTTCCTTTTGGGATCATCATGGGTATACAAATGAATAGAGTGATGCCATCATAGGTTAAGTACAATGCAAGAGGCGATCATCGTTGTTTTTAGTCTCATAAGGGTGATGATTCTCAAATTAGGGTTTTAGAGCTATTTCCTTCAGGGGAAGCTCAAGGCATTTTCCAATCAAAGTCTTAGGAAAGATTTGAAATACAGATATGAATGAGTAAACTGCATGATGGTCATTTTTTAGGCACTTTGGGGATGTCACGGGGAAGTGTGAGAGGCGTGACAAAATACTATGTAACACACCCATTGCTGGGACTCCTACTCCAAATAGTGTGAGGTCTAGTTAGGACTTCATATCATGGAGATCCTAATCTGAAAATCACCCTTTGAGTGATTTTAGTTGAAGAATTATTGAATAAAGGTATTACAGACTCATTTTCTCGTGTGTGTCTATGTTATTTTAGGCAATGGATCGATCAGATTGCAAAATACACAGACACTGGAAAATGGAAAATAACAGAGAAACACAGTAAGCAAATATAAGAACACAACAAATTAATAAGGAGTTCACCCTATCCTCTAGGGCTACGTCTTCGGTCCATCTTTCAGTGGTGGCCTTCTTTTATTGTGTCTTTAAAGCAGAGAATTAAATTGAGGAGCTCAATCTGAGTCTCCTGAAACATAATTTCTTGGCAGGGTGGTTCTTGGATTCCCCAAGCCACTAGAGTGCACAAACTCTTTTCCTTACCAGCTCTTGAACTTTCTGGTCTTTAAGGGGAGGAGCCCAATATGGTACTTGATTCCCAACAGATCCTCTCAGGGATGGCTTGAACCTCTCAAGCTCTCTTGTGCTCAACACTGCCTTTGGTCAGCTCGGCCCTCTGTCTTTCTGCTTTATGCTTCACTATCTTTCCTTTTCTCTGTCTTTGTCTTCTTCTATTTGCTTTTTTTTTCCTTTCGGTGTCCTCTCGGTGTCCTTTGTTCTCTATCTATGTTCATGGATTTAAAGCCAGTCGAACTCAAGACTGCTCGATTCCCCTTCCACCTCCGTCAGATTGCCTGTTGCTATTCACTTGGAATTCCCTATCTTTGCATCATGGTCATGAGCTCATAGGGAGTGGCCACTTGTCCTCTCGCGAACTAGGCCAGCTCTTCCTTGTCGATTCAGTTCTTCTGTTACGTCAGGAAATGACTCATCTGCAACCTCAGCGGTCAAATCGGACCTCAAGTCCTTGTAGATCTTAGCTTAATCCCCTTTCAAATTAGGTTCTTTCATTGGGCGCGTTCTCAGCCATTAGATCTAGAGCCTCCATATCCAACTTCATTTGCTCATTTCACGCAGATGACTTGCTTGATCATTAGCGTGTGATGAGCAGTGGTTTTCTCTTTCCTCTACCTGCCACGCGTCGGGTGCTGAATGGAATTGCTAGGTTTTAACCAAATCTGCTTACTGCCCAAGGGTGTCCCCGATATACTACCAGTTTTGGAGCATGGGTCCTGCCTTTCGCCTTAGTGCTTTCCCCATGGTTTTCCCAGCTTCCATGTGACTGAGTGCTTCGGGGCCTTTCCTTCTCGAGGGGTTTTTCCCAATGCTAATTGCACATCAGAAACTATCTCCTTTTCCTGATCCGGGCTTCCCAAGTGCCAGTTTGGCCTCCTGCACAGTGTCCATGGGCCTCGTCAGCGCGCTTTAACCGAGGTCCTCGTCATTCCCCACTGGCTGTTAACTACCACTATTCAGAGGTTTTCCTGATCGCCCTGTGCTCTTGAATTCGAGGTTTGTCCTGATCTGATACAATCATGGTACTTTGATTATTTTTCATGGATCTAATTCAGATTACGGCCTTCGCACTGAAAAAGCTTTTGGACCACCAAAAGTTGCTTTTCAAGCATCAACTAAGTGAGGGTAATGTTGTCTCACTTGTCCAATATCGATCCACTTTGCACTGCTCGGCTTTGAACTCTTGAGCCCTACTCTGAGGTACTCAACATCTTCTCTGTATGTCGTCCTCACCTTCTTGTCCAGAACTGTGTCTTCCTACAATTCATTAAGACATTGAGGTAGCGGGTCATCAATAGAAGGAAATTGACTCTTCTCTTCGGGATCCTCAATTAGAGAGGGTTCAAACAATCTCAAGGAATTTGCATTTACGACTGAGTAGATGTGCATGTAAGCTAGTAGATTAAGGTGAAAAGCATTTTCACCAATCTTCTCAAGTATTTTGAAAGGTCCATACCTGATGGGCTTTAGCTTTTTACCTTCACCTTGCATCTTGTCCTTGCTGATATACAACCAAACTTGGTCACCAACTTGGAAACTATGCTCCATCCGGTGCTTGTCATGCCTTGCCTTGTATTTGGCTTGGTTCTTTTCCAGCTATTCCTGTACTGCCTAGTGGATCTCCTGGATTTGTTCAAAGAACCTAGTTTCCCTGTCCACATCACTATGTCCCTCAACTGTGGTATCTTTACCAAAGACAAAATCCAAAGGAGACCTTGGTGTGAAACCAAAACAGGTCTCAAAAGGAGATCTCTGTGTAGAAGAATGTTTTGCTCTATTGTAAGCATGCAACACATTACACAAATGTTCATCCCAAATCTTAGGATATTTGCTGCAATATCCTCTGAGTAATTGGATCATTGTCCTGTTAACTACTTCTGTCTAGCCATCAATTTGTGGATGAAAAGTTGTGCTTTTCTTCAGTTTTTTGTCCATCTGTTCCCAGAGACTTGAACAAAACTTCCGCACAAATCGAGTGTCTCGATCAGATACAATGGAAGTGGGTAACCCAAAATGAACCCATACATGTTCAAAGAACATTTTTGCAATTTGTTCAGCTGTAATTTGTTTATTACAAGGTATCAAAATATAAATTTTGCTGAACCTATCCACAACAACATATAGATAATCATGACCTTTCCTAGATTTAGGTAGTCCTCCAACAAAATCCATGGAAACACTTTCACAAGGGTGAGAAGGAACTGGTAATGGAGTGTACAAGCCTAGTTTTCTGTTGCTGAGCTTGCTTTTAGCACACATAGTACACCCTCTTACATATCTAGAAACTGTCTCATTCATTTTTGGCCAATAACAAAATCTTTGCAGCTGTGCAACTATTTTACTTACCCCAGAGTGAATTGATATCAGAGCAGTGTGTGCTTCTCTAATTATGTTTACTCTCTCAGTTTGTGGAATGCAGAGTTTCCCACAATGGTATAAGAGTCGGTCCTTTACATGATAATCCGATTCTTCTACTCTTTTGCCTTGACTTAAAGTTGCATATACATCTTTAAAGTCTATATCTTGAGCATATTGTTCAATGTAGCTTTCATGCAACACAAAATTATGCTTAAGTATAGTAGGTGCATTTATAATGGGTCTAGATAACATGTCTGCAACTTTATTATGAATGCCCTTTTTATATCTGATGACTAAATGAAACTGTTGTAGAAAACCCATCCATCTGTAGTGTCTTAATTGCTGCAACTTAGTTTGGGAGTGTAGATATTGAAGTGGTTGATGATCAATATGTATTACTGTCTCTTTTCCCATTAAGTAATGCTTCCACTTTTTCACACTCTGAACTAATGCATACAATTGTTTATCATATGTAGGATAGTTAACTGCTGCAGGATTAAAAGTCTCAGAATGATAACATATGGGTTTACCGTGCTGTGTCAACACTACTCCCATGGCATAGTCACTGACATCTATTTGGATCTCAAATGGTCTTTGCAAATCAGGCAGTGCTAATACAAGTGCTGTATTAATCTTTTTTTTCAAGGTGTCGAAGGCTTTCTGATGTTTGCCTCCCCACTGAAACACCTTGTTCAATCCTGTTAAAGCATGTAAGCAAGTTGAAATTGAGGAAAAGTTAGAAATGAACTTCCTCCAATATTGTGTTTCCCATAAGAAGCTTCTCACTTCTGTAGCAGACTTGGGTTTAGGCTAGTTCACAATCACTGCCACCTTAGAGGGATCTATTTTCAATTCACCACCCCCTACTATATGACCCAAATAATTCAGAGTTGTTTTTCCAAATTCACATTTTGAGAGTTTAACATGAAGTTTTTCTCTTTTCAAAACATCTTGTGTCTGCTTAAAATGATTTAAGTGTTCTTCCCATGTTTTACTAAAAATCAGAATATCATCTAGATACACAATAACAAAATCATCAAGAAAAGGTTTGAGCACATCATTCATTAATTTCACGAAAGTAGAAGGAGCATTAGTTAAGCCAAAAGGCATAACCAGCCACTCATACAATCCCTGCTTTGTTTTGAAAGCAGTCTTCCATGCATCTTGTTCTGCAACTCTGAACTGATGGTATCCACTGTGCAAGTCTAGCTTGGTGAAATAAACAGTTTCCTTCAATTCATCTAAAAGATAATCTATGCAAGGAAGGGGATAACGATTTTTGATTGTTATCTTATTCAGTGCTCGGTAATCAATGCACATTCTCCACGATCCATCTTTCTTTCTCACCAAAACGATTGGTGACCCACATGGTGATGTGCTAGGCCTGATAAATCCCTTCTTGAGCAACTCCTGCACCTGCTTCTTGATTTCAGCATTTTCTAAAGTAGACAACTTGTACATTCCAATGTTAGGCAAAGGAGCATCTTGCTACAAAATAATATCATGTACTATTTCCTTTTTGGGTGGCAGACCTTTAGGTTCTTGAAACAAGATATCATACTCTGAAAAAACCTTTTCTAAATCAGATTTCTGTTTAGCATTACAGCCCTCAAATACATTGGTTTTATCAGGTTCCTTATCCTTTACAACCATCAGTAAGAATTGTTTGCATGAATTTATCATTCTCTTCATCTACCCCGAGTTTATGAGAGTATAATTATTCTTGGGCTTATGAGCTCTTACAAAGTATTTGATTCCATCTTTGACAAGTAGATACTTGTTCTTAGCTCTATAGAAAATAGCTTTTCTATCATACAAGTAAGGACTTCCTAAAACAATTCCACATATATCCAAAGGAAGTACATCTAACTCAACCTCATCTACAAATGGTGACCCAAAAGAAAACTTGAGTTTGCACTGTCTAGTCACTTGTAGTTGTGATTTATCATTCAACCATCCTAATGGGTGTGGTTTCTTGTGAGGTGTAGCTGCTAATCCCAATTTCTTTATAATTGTTTTAGAAATTAAATTTACTTGTGAGCCACTATCAAACAAAGTATCAATCTTTTGATGTTTGGAAATAACTCAAATATGGTAAAGCTCATGTCTTTTTCTCTCATTTTCTTCATCAGTAATAGATTGTGCAGAATTACTAGTAGATGCTTCAGAATTCTTACCTTTTATACCTGTGGCTACAATGGTTGTTTCATCTCCCGAGTTTGACCCCAAATCTTTTTGAATAACTGTAGTAGTCTTCTTCTTCTTTCCCTCGAACTTCTTTGGTCTCAGCTTTGGATGCAGAATCCAACAATGTTCATCATCATGCCCATCCTTTTTACAATGAGTGCATGAAGCTTTGATTTTCTGTACAATGTTAGCCTTCCTTGCTTTCCACTTCTGCTTTCTTTTCTCCTTGCTCTTACTTGCAGTGGGTTGGGATGGTCCCCCAAATTTTGGATTTCCATTCTTTCCTATAGCTTCTAGATGAGTAGCTTGTACAAATACTTCATCTATACTAGTGGGATTAAACATGAGGATGGTGTGCCTCATGTAGCTGTGTAGACCACCAATGTACTTCAACAAAGTCTCTGGTGAGTCTAATGAGATTCCTAGAATCAATGCTCTCTTTCTAAATTCCTGAGTGTACCCTTGCACACTTTGCGCTTTCAACTGTCGAAGAGTCTGCCAACTCATCATGGCTTGCTGCATGTAGGCCAATGGATATAATTGATTTTTGATTATAGACACAAATTCACTCCAGAAAGAGATAGTCTTACCATGTCTTTTCATCTCAGCTTGGGTTCTGCCTTCTCACCAAACCAAGGCAGTGCCTCCAAGGCGTAGGATTGCTAGCTGAATCTTTCTCTTGTCTGAGTTGATGTTCTACACTCTGCAATACACATCAATTTGTCTAATCCATTTGTCCAACTTTTCTGCATTTAACTCTCCATCATATATAGGCAAATCAAATTTAACATCTAGCTTGATAAAATATGCTTTCTTGTTATGTATATGGCTATTAGGAGGTGTGAGAAAGCTTTCCTCTTTCCCTTTTAATTTTGAGTGGTCATGGAAATGTGATTCATATTCTCCTTTGTCTTGTTTAGAGCCTAATGAATCTTCATCCTTGTGTTTTCTAAAGTCCTTATACATTTCTTCTACCATGGACTTTATGGCTAGGAAACTTTCTATGAATTTAGGGTCTGGACCCGTAGAAACTTCCTCTGACATTGTCTTCCGAGGATAGACTCTCCCAATTTCAGTATTAGTTTCGACCAACTCTCCTTCTCCTAATTTGAGCTTTGATCTAGTGAGCATTCAGAGCTAAACCAACACAAGCTTGTCTAACCTTACAGCCTAAAGCTCTGATACCACTTGATCTGAAAATCACCCTTTGAGTGATTTCAATTAAAGAATTATTGAATGAAGGTATTAAAAACTCATGTGCTGGTGTGTGTCTATGTTATTTTAGGCAACATATCGATCAGATTGCAGAATACACAGACACTGGAAAATGGAAAATAACAGAGAAACACAGTAAGAAAATATAAGAACACAACAAATTAATAAGGATTTCACCCTATCCTCCAGGGCTACGTCTCCTGTCTAGCTTTCAGTGGTGGCCTTCTTTTATTGTGTCTTTAAAGTAGAGAATTACAATGAAGAGCTCAATCTGAGTCTCCTGAAGCAGAATTTCTTGACAGGGTGGATCTTGGATTCCCCAAGCCACTAGAGTGCACAGACTCTTTTCCTTACCAGCTCTTGACCTTTCTGGTGTTTAAGGGGAGGAGCCCAATATGATACTCGATTCTCGATAGATCCTCTTAGGGATGGCTTGAACCTCTCAAGCTCTCTGGTGCTTGACACTGCCTTTGGTTATCTCGACCCTCTGTCTTTTTGCTTTTTGCTTCACTGTATTTCCTTTTCTCTGTCTTTGTCTTCTTCTCTCTGGTTTATTTTTTCCTTTTGGTGTCCTCTCGATTTCCTTTGTTCTCTATTTCTGTTCATGGCTTTAAAGCTAGTCGATCTCATTACTACTCGATTCCATTCCACCTCCGTCGGATCGCCTACTGCTGTTCACTTGGAATTACTTGTCTCTGCGTCATGGTCATCGACTCACTTGGAGTGGCCACTTGTCCTCTCGCGAATTGTGCCAGCTCTTCCTCGTTGGTTCGATTCTTTGGTTATGTCAGGAAATGACTCATCCACCACCTCAACAGACAAATTGGACCTCAAATCCTTGTAGATCTTGGATTAATACCCTATCAAATCTGGTTCTTTCATTGGGTGCCTTCTCAGCCGTTAGATATGGAGCCTCCAGATCCAACTTCATTCACTCATTTCACGTGGTTGAATTGCTCGACTATTAGGGTGCGATGAGCAAGAGTTTTCTCTCCTCTGTCTGCCATGCGTCGAGTGCTGAATGAAATCGCTAGGTTTTAGCCAAATCTGCTTACCGCCCAAGGGTGCCCCTGATATACCACTGGTTTTGGAGCATGGGTCCTGCCTTTCGCCTTAGTGCTTTCCCCACAGTTTTCCTAGCTTCCATGCGACTGAGCACTTCAAGGCCTTTCCTTCTCGAGGGGTTTTTCCCAGCGATATCAGAACTTTCTCCTGTTCCCAATCTGAGCTTCCCAAGTGCTAGTTTGGCCTCCTGCGCAGTCTCCATGGGCCTCGGTCAGCGCATTTTGATCGAGGTCCTCGTCGTTCCTCACTGGATGCCAACTACCACCATTTAGAGGTTTTCCTGATCGCTCTGTTCCCTTGAATTTGAGGTTTGTCTTGATCTGATATAGTCATGGTACTTTGATTATTTTTCATGGATCCAATTCAGATCAGATCCCATGAATGTTGGTAGGTCCAACACTATCAACATTTTTGGTGCTAGAAGGAGGGCTGATGGAAAAATGAGCCCTTGAAGTTTGTTTTGAATTTATGCACACATTTGATTACTTCTCACCAAATTATAACCTCAAGATGTTTTTCTAAATTTGCAAATTTGAAAGTGCCGACAAGCATTTTACATGACTTGTCCAAATTTAAGTTCAATGGCGAAGGTGGAACAACCTTTGTTACGTAGTAATTTGTCACCGTTGGTCACCGTCCTTGTTACCCCCCGCTGTCACACATTGGAGGACACATTTACGGACCTGTGACCAGTGGCACAACTTGAAAAACACTTGCATTGAGGTCTCCTAAGTATGAACTTCAATATCCCTGAAGACACCCTTTGAAGATTAACCTTGGAAAATACCCTTTTTTCATTAGCGCGGGTCCACAGTGTCCGACCCGTGCCAATGGCTCAGTTCCTACAAAGAGGGCGCGCCCATAGACGTGCTGTCACAGAAAAAAGCCCGCGCCACACAAAATTAGTCATGATTTTTGGCCAACGCGCACTGAAATGTTTTTTCCTCCATTACTCATGCAGTTCCCTGAGGAAAAATCCCATGGATACAATCGAGTGTCATCTTTTTCATCCATGACAACCCAGTCCAAAGGCTATTCTGGGACAATGCCAAATCTTCGATAGGTGTCCGGATACGATGAATACTTTCTCCTCTTCCATCTATAAATCACTGTCATCCTGCATTGAACCGGCTAGTTTTTGGAGTGCTAATGATAGTGTCAGAGTGTTGAAGCTTATGCTAAAATTGATAGTGAGAGCTGAAAGAGAGGTTATGCTGCCGGATTGTTGAGAGAGGAAGTGACTTTGCAAGACATGTTGGACTGCTGACCCAGTTGGAGGAGATTTGCAGCGTCAAGCCTTCATTGGTTGTAATTCTTCTCTTTTTTCTATTAAATAATAAGCGACTATTATTATGGTTCCATTCACATGTTCTTTTGGTAATATTTGAATTATATCTTGCTTGACTGATATATGATTGTATGATATTGGATTTTACGCTTGTTTTGGGTTGTTCTTCATTTGTGCAGGTGTCCATGCGTGGAGCGCAAGGATAGTGACCGGCCAAAGCTAAAGGACAGGAGCGACACTTCTCCCACAGCAAATAGCGTTGGATCCCAGGTTGGTCTTTCTAATCGACTTTTAAATTGTGCAATTAGGAACTTGCATGCAACGTGTATGATTGTTGCTAGACCCCTGTGGGGCTAGTGGGATCGCCTCTATCCGCAGAGGGGATTTACCTCCACAACAATTTGGCGACTCCACTGGGGAAGTCTATTGTTGTTTGTGTTTATATTGTCTGATTTGTAAGTTGTGGACGGAGTCTAAAGAGCGGCCAGGCAGCCTTCGAAACACTTCTGCTATGCGGAAGTGAAGTAGATCAACGCCACTTCAGTCGATCTCCGGGTTGATTTACAAACTGGACAGTATCAATCTTGCTTCGCATGTCATTTTTCTGTCATTTATTTGTCTGAACAATTTCTTTGATTGGAGTTCTTGCTATCTTTCACTCGCTGGCTCTGTCTAGCTTTTAAAAGCCAAGCCTCAGACCACCCGTTCTGTTCTTTTTTCCTGGCAAATTCCCGCCAGCGCGGTTTTTCTTTGAACAGTCGTGCTACTGGGCGCGAGTCGCTTTCAGACAACTCGTGCTACACTCTGTTTAGCGCGAGTTGCAGACTTACAGTCGCGCCGCATTGGTTAAGTTTTTAATAAGCCTGTTTGTCAGTCTCTAATGCTTGGGTCTGGTTTTTCTGCTCTGTATATGCCTTCTGGGAATCTGTTAGATTGATAATTGGCTGGTGGTGTCTCGTCCTTCGGTTGTTTTCCATTGTCTACCGATTTTACATCTTGGTTTTTGTGTTATCGAACCTCCCGTTGGATTGATGATTTATATATCTGGTTCTTTTGTCGATTGATTTCTATATTCTCCTGGTGGTTATATGAGTTTTTTTTACACTTCATATTGCAAATATCTCGCTTTTAGCTCACTTATTTTCCCTGATTTCGTGGTAACTTAGCTTACATAGTTACATGAAAACCTTGTCTTTTCTTTGCTTTGTTGGGTTGTTATTTTTGTTTCAAAACTGGCTATAGATTCTTTAGAAGCAATTATCTGATAGTGAATATCTCTTGAAACGCTTTAAGTGCATTATCACATTAATTTTTTTTTTTAAAAGAAAAGAAAAAGATTTTTGTTTTTTGTTTTCATCCATTAGGCATGTTATGTTAGTTCTTGCTTTTAAAAGAAGAAAAAGAGAAAAGATTTTTCCTTTCTTGTTGATTAGCTGCATTAGAAATTTTGGACATCATTTTGTTCGCATGAACCTCTTAACTCTTCTATAGCTAGATTTCATCCAAACAAAATGAATACAGTTCTTGCATGTAGTGGCATTTAGGACATTTCGAGAGATTACATTCGCTAAGGCCAGAAACTGAAACTTAATTGAAGGTCAACAATAAAATTGATTCAATGAACCTAACAACGGATTGGAATTTAACGCTCACATTCTAGAGGTCTAGGCTAGAGACGTGTTTCGGCATCGTTAAGCCTGGTGGTTTATCGTCGAGTGGTTGGGTGATTCCTCCACGGTGAAACGATAGGTGCTAGTACGGACTGTGCTCCCACGTACCGTCGAGTATAAATTGGGAGACCCCTATAGGATTGCAACCTTTGATCCATAGGAAGCCGAGTCTACCGCCCTACGAACCG
Source organism: Pinus taeda (assembly GCA_000404065.3). NCBI lineage: Eukaryota > Viridiplantae > Streptophyta > Pinopsida > Pinales > Pinaceae > Pinus > Pinus taeda. Next base: position 43,671 of record APFE030720837.1, on the reverse strand, counting down.
TAATGCACTGAACACAACATTCGGGAAGATTGACTGCAGTACGGGAAGTCCTTGGCAATCTTCTGATCGCTAAGGTGTATAAGCAGTTTTACAGTTTGTTTGGCACACCCTTTTACCTATATTTCCAGAGTAGTCAGCTTTTGATCCTTTTCAGACTGTCTAACAGAAAAGGTGTAAGCGAGCAGCTTGTCACTTCGTGCTCGAAAAACTTTCGAAGGAGACTAGAGTCAGCTTTTTGTCCTTTTCTCGACTCTCTAAATATGAAAAGGTCAAATTAAATGTCTTAATAATTTATCTGGCCATGATCACATTACCCATTTAGATCTTGAGTGCGCTAGTTTGACTAGGACTTCGTCTTTACATGGCAAATTTCCTGGGATTCATCAACCTAAGTCCCCCACCTGATGGGGATGCTGGTCGTTTCCCTTCTCTTGGAAATGCTGGTGCCCTTTATATGGCAACACTAACTCTCCCAGGGTTAACTGTCAGGTTACCAGTCTGGCTATTTTCAAACTCTGTGGTCCCTTCTATGTCGGCTGATACTACATCAGTCCCACCGCCTGCTCAACACCCAGTTGAACCAAAGGTGGACCCCACCCCTGCAACACCTACTTCAACGACTCCTTCTTCGCATGGTGGAAGTACCCAGGTGGCTAACAAGAAGAAGAAGAAGTCAACGAAGAAGAAGTCAAACAAGGGAACGGTCACAAACACAAAGAAGACTACAAACACAACTGTTGTTCCACCATGGACAACGGAAGACAGACTCCTTCCTACCCCTCCACCCAAGGTCAAGTTTCCATGCAGACTATGCAAGGAAAACCACCTCCTTCGATATTGTCCTGGCATTCCCAGGGTCTTGAGGATATGGACTTGTGATCCAACTCGTCCATCATCGTCCACTGTCCCTCACAGCAATGATACCCCTGTAGTTGGGAATACGAAAGGCAAAGGGAAGATTAGACTCCCTTGCAAACTTTGTGAAGGTCATCACTTCCTTCACCTTTGTCCACTCATGGACAAAGCCGCCTCTGTGTTGGAAAGTCTTGCAAATCCTCCACCCCAACTCCCCACTGGATATCAGCGCTTTTCTGCCTCCGCAGATTGTCCTTCTACTGAAGACAAGGTTGGTTCGCATACCTCTCTTGTTCAGTCTCCTCTTACAGCACCTGGTTCCATCCAGCTTGTTCCCGACCAACCTTCGGTCGACGATTGTGCCATTTCGAGTTTACCATCAGTTAACCAACCTGTTCCGGATGACGGTCATAAACAGGTTCTTCATGTTTCGTCAACTTCTGAATCTGACGACGATCCTCTTATCCATTTTGATTTAGAGGGTCCTCCACCAGCTCCGTTCGAGCATACGGGCAGTTATCTGCTTCCTCCACCCCGCAGCTCCGCTATCTCCTTTGATTGGAGCCACCTGACCTCATATCGCCTTCCATCCCATGTCCCTTTCCAAATTACCATACATGCCTATGACACGGCCCTAACTGGCACCATCATGGATGAAGGCGCATCGGCTAGTCTTATGTCATATACTACTTGGCAAGCTATCGGTTCCCCGCCGCTTAAGCCGATCACGCATACACTGCTGGCTTTTGACGGAAGAGCATGTCAATCGTTAGGAATCCTCCCACAGCTACCTATTACTTTGGGCAGAAAAACCGTTTTTCTGGATGTAATGGTTACCCAAAATTCTCTTGGAAACAACTTTCTCCTTGGTCGTGACTACATTTATGCCATGGGGGCTATCGTTTCTTCGCTTTTCCGCGTAATCTGCTTCCCCCACAACGGACGGATTGTCACTATTGACCAGTTGTCATTCTTTAGCCCCCCTCTCCCGTGGTCACCTCCTCCCGATCCTCCTCCGTTAGTTGCCCCTGCCTCTTCGCAGGTCAACTATGTGAGTACCTTTCCCCCACCTCTACCTAGCACTACCTACATGGTCAACAGTGCTTTGGGGGCATTAGCTTCCAGTCTACACAGCTTTGATCTCCCATCGGGAGCGCCACTTTAGGAAGCCCCGGCTTCCTCCTTTCTATGATTAAGACTGGTCGGAGCATAGTTTTTCCTATATCAAGCTCCTTCAAAAATGAAATAAGGAACGTCGAGGAGTTCTTCCTGTTTCAACCTCGTTTAAAAAATGAACAACGAACCAAGGAGCATAGTTCATCCCCCTATGTCAAGCTCCTTAAAAAATGAACTTAGCGCAGTACCTCAAGGATGGTTTTGATCGTGTGGCAACCTCGTTAAAAAATGAAACATGATTGGTCGGAGCATAGTTCACATTTTTGTGTCAAGCTCCTCAAAAAATGAACGGTCCAGTCGAAGAAGAGGCAAAGCCCTGTTTGTGCATCAGACTTTGCTTCCGACTTGCTGGGCGAGAGGCCATCGAATACACGGCCGAACGGATTTGTCGAGCATAGTTCCTGATCTTGTGTCAAGCTCGTTAAACAATGAAACAAGTGTCGAGCATAGTTCTTCATCTTGTGTCAAGCTCACTAAAATAA
>APFE030720837.1:22288-40157 GCA_000404065.3 Pinus taeda | reverse complement strand
TCGCGCTAATGGCGCGGTCTCTGTATTAAATTTCCGCCATTGGCGCGATCCCGTGTCGGAATCCCGCGCCAATGGCGCAGACCTAATTTTTTTCAAACCCTCTTGCAGAGGCCTAAAATGTGGATTAAAATAAAAAAAATAGAATGGAAAAAAGGCTGAGGATGAGGCCTCTTACCTGTTACAGACGGCGACTCGAACGGTGTCCTGGATTGGTCGCAATCAGCAGATGAATTTCACACTAAAAGTCCTCCAACAGTGAACTTATAGGGTAAAGGGTGAAAAGTAAATTTGTTTTTTACTTTTTTACTATTTATAACACTATTTTAGCCCAAAAATACCTTAGGAATGTCTTTTTAGGTGTATTTTTGTGCAGAAATAGACTTTCCACTGTTGATCGAATGATAACAGGGCTTGGTGTAGTTCTAACGAGCGTCTTTTTGACTTTTTCAAGCTCGTAAAAACACAAGAAAATGTTACCTCATGGTCCGCTTTCAGCTCTTTTCCTAACCTTTTAAAGCGGAAAAGATTGTCGAGTCGTCCCTCTTGGCTCGTTAAATAGTTACCAAGAGGCGGTCGTTTTAAGTTCTTTTATCGACTATTTAAACACTAAAATATTACCGGGTTTTTGTCGTTTCAAACTCGTTAATGGTTGCGAAACGATGTGATTTTGATCCCTTTTTTTACTTTTTCAGATCAGAGTCACTACTCATGAAAAGTACTCCTCGGTCGTAATGATCGGGCGGTTCTTTCGGGTATCATTTTACACTTTTTCGGACCCGAGAGACACAACTTTACGAAAAAAGACCTCTGGAGTTTTCTTTTCCGTGCTTTTTCAAACTCTCTAAAAATGAAAAAGACTCCAAGTTTTACCTATGTCGGACTCGTTAAACCCTGACGACATTGGATTCGTCATTATGACGAAACTTGAGCTTCTCCTCCCTAGGGCTCGTTAAACGTTTACTAGGTTGGATTCGATCGAAGGTCGAACTTATACTACAAGCATATGCTATCCCCATCAAGCTTGTTAAAAATAATCGGGGTACTCGCTAGAAATGGTGGGGGAAAAAGAAATTTTTGGAACCGTAATTACAGTCGTGTTGGCAGTATGTCGCTCTTGAACATGGCACTTTTCTGCTTTCGTGTCAGGGTGGGGATATCTCATTTCGTTTTCACTTGCCTCCGTGGTTCGGGTGATCCTATTTGACCTCTCATTTGCTCATTGCCACGTCATCATGACCTCTGATCCATTGAAGTCAAATACTGCCAACTCCACTGTCGTGCCGCCAATATGTTCAAAGAGAAGTTGACCTCTGAAAGAAACCGCCTCCGCTTGATAGTTCATAAATATTACTTCACAACATTGTCTCTTCCCGTCTCGTGTCGATGATGTGGGAAACATTATGGCCCATCTTCGACGAAGATCACTTCCTGTCGACTTCAGCTCATTATCCAGGAAAGTGACCTAGAGACTCCCTTCTGGTACCTTGGAGCCTACATGCCTCAATGGCAGGTTCTTCGTATTCGACGCGAGGTTTTCATCATTAGCCTCCGATCGGATGACTCTACGGGTGTTCGACGTCGACTCATGCATTCACACGCCGTAGATTGAACCTATAGTACCTTGAGGACCATTGTCATTATTGGTGGTACCTCTTGCGTCTGTTAACAGTTTTCATTATTGGCTGGTAATCAGATGATGTCCATGCATGTTCGACTTCAGCTTACATCTTCGCATGCTTGAACTTGTACTTGTGTTCGGGTCGAGATGGAGCGCAAGACCCGGGATTGTGTCTGTTGTAATCCAGGCGTGATTTTGATACATGACTCTTTCACTGGATGGCTGCGACCATACCTGAGTCTATTTATCGATCCCAACTAGATGGCTGCGTCCATACTACGGATCTTGATTATTATATACTCTGTCAATGGATGGCTGCGTCCATACCACATATTTCATGTTTTTTGAACTATCATACTATATCTCTCCATGCAGATTCTCGGCGGCAGTTGGATATGATCTTGTAAAGAACTTCACCTCTCTCTCTCTCGAGGCTCATGCTTTAGGGGGCATCTGTTACGCAGTAATTTGTCACCGTTGGTCACCGTCCTTGTTACCCCCCGCTGTCACACATTGGAGGACACATTTACGGACCTGTGACCAGTGGCACAACTTGAAAAACACTTGCATTGAGGTCTCCTAAGTATGAACTTCAATATCCCTGAAGACACCCTTTGAATATTAACCTTGGCAAATACCCATTTTTCATTAGCGCGGTTCCACAGTGTCCGACCCGCGCCAATGGCTCAGTTCCTACAAAGAGGGCGCGCCCATAGACGCGCTGTCACAGAACAAAGCCCGCGCCACACAAAATTAGTCATGATTTTTGGCCAACGCGCATTGAAATGTTTTTTCCTCCATTACTCATGCAGTTCCCTGAGGAAAAATCCCATGGATACGATCGAGTGTCGTCTTTTTCATCCATGACAACCCAGTCCAAAGGATATTCTGGGACAATGCCAAATCTTCGATAGGTGTCCAGATACGATGAATACTTTCTCCTCTTCCATCTATAAATCACTGTCATCCTGCATTGAACCGGCTAGTTTTTGGAGTGCTAATGATAGTGTCAGAGTGTTGAAGCTTATGCTAAAATTGATAGTGAGAGATGAAAGAGAGGTTAGGCTGCCGGATTGTTGAGAGAGGAAGTGACTTTGCAAGACATGTTGGACTGCTAACCCAGTTGGAGGAGATTTGCAGCGTCAAGCCTTCATTGGTTGTAATTCTTCTCTTTTTTCTATTAAATAATAAGCGACTGTTATTATGGTTCCATTCACATGTTCTTCTGGTAATATTTGAATTATATCCTGCTTGACTGATATATGATTGTATGATATTGGATTTTACGCTTGTTTTGGGTTGTTCTTCATTTGTGCAGGTGTCCATGCGTGGAGCACAAGGATAGTGACCGGCCAAAGCTAAAGGATAGGAGCGACACTTCTCCCACAGCAAATAGCGTTGGATCCCAGGTTGGTCTTTCTAATCGACTTTTAAATTGTGCAATTAGGAACTTGCATGCAGCGTGTATGATTGTTGCTAGACCCCTGTGGGGCTAGTGGGATCGCCTCTGTCCGCAGAGGGGATTTACCTCCACAACAACCTTTCTCAGGCACACAGTTTCTTTTGTTGGTTTCTGCGACAGGCATGACATCTAGGATGAGGATGTTGCATGTGGGTTGTTTTCTCTCACATTGGAATGGTGTGTAAAGTAGTGGTGTTACACATTGCCCGCAACCTCCAAACACTCTTTCAAATGGTTTTTTATATAATCATGTTTCACTTTCGTTCTCTATGATCATAAAGCCCTTAATAAGAAAATTTCAAAATTTTAAAAAACACTTGATGGATCTCTTCAGGATTTTCATGATCGCTTTATTCATTACTGATTTGAATTTCCAAAAAATGAAGTTGATTGGGAGTACTTGGTTGGAATATTTCAATATCTTGTTCACATTTCTAAAAATACACACGAGTTAAAATCTTTCGAACCTCTCCCAACATACCTTGGTGTTAGGGCTTCTAAATATGAGACTGAAAAGGTTGTTGTTCCAAGTGACCCTCCATCCCCTTCTCATCAAATAACTCTAGCTTCGTAGGTTGAGATGGGAGAAGTTGAGAATTCACTTGTTGATCTACCACCATCTCCTCCTAGCCCACTTAGAATTTCAACGCAGATTTGGACTATGATTCCGATGGTTGCGATGAAGTGTTACCTTCCCATTGAAAATCAATATATCCTACCATTTTCGCATCCTCCATCTGTATCACACGATCTTATCACTCAATCATTGGAGGAATCGTATGTAGCAAGAAATGTCACAAAATGAAAATTTCCTTCTTTCTTCATGTTTTCTTGTTTTTCAAGTTTGAAAGTGTGTACCTTCTTGTCTTCAACTCACAATGTGTTAGGACACCATAGTACATCCACAAAGTGCCTTTCATATAGTTTTCGATTTTACTTTTTTGCGAGTTCATTCAAACTTGAGACATTATAGTTTGTATTCTCTTATCTTTCTTGTTTGTTGGTTTGCTTTTATATATTTTTTGACATACATTCTATCGCCTACATGGGCTAGCCAATGCATCGATAGCTGCATTGGAAGCATCACTTTGTGTAATTTGGCCTATGTTCTACTTAGGTTAGGAGTAGGAGTAGTTGTTTTATTTTCTTGTTTATTTCCTTGATTTTCTTTACTTCGCTCTGCTTCTTTCTATTTTTTTGTTTTAATTTGTAGCTGTAGGTTAGTTTTCACATGAAACCATGTTTGGCTTCTTAGACAAGCAGGGTGAAGTTCATGAGGAACTTGTACTACTATGAACACTTGGTTATCTATCTATTCCCTCTCTTTATGTGAATATTTCATTTGTTATAGTCGATGATACCCTGATGGAAAACACATTCCTTTCAGAGAGAGTCATGGTGAGATCACAATGCTCGCACCTCGTACTGCCTACTCTAATTAGTATTCTATTTTCAGTTAAAATTTTTCAACTAAGTCAAGTAGAGTATGGAGAGGGGGAAAACCTTAACAAGTATGTCAGAGGTATATATAAATATCCTTCTATGAAGGGGCAACCTCGTATTCTGTCAGTAAGTCGGGATACCTCTTCCACCTCATGAAATAAATAAGTGCCTATGCATAGTTTTTTGAACAAATGAAAATGCAAAATGAAAAAAATGAAATAAAGGGAAAAAGAAGAGAAAGGTTTCCTGTGCAGAGAGGTGAAGCAAGTAACTTTGTCGGGGTACTTTTTGGGCTTGCTAGTAGCAGAGTAATGCTCGTGTTCTTGAAGTGACTCTACCGGGGTACTGTCTAAGCTTTCTTGTAGTGGAGCGACACCAAATATCAGACTAATACATTGAAAATCTATTCTACTTGTGCATCTGTATGCCCCTCAACTCCAATCGAAACAACTCAATTTGACTTGGTTTGGTATGTGTACTTCTGACAAAGAGAATGGTAGGGAGTACATCTTTAACTCAAGTTAGGATAAGAAGCTATGATAATGAAAGAACTGAACAATACTTTCGGAAGAGTTAGACTCGATTTACACGAGACAAGGTCCACACAGAGAGATGGAGTTATACCTTGTGAAAATTTCTATATAGAAATCCTATTGCAGTGATTAATATTATTTCCTCTAATTATTACCTCAAAAATAAGTTATCTATAGTATTGTTATGAAAAATATCGAAATATATTCTAATACAACCTTCACAATTAAAACATTGTAGAAAGTAAATGTAAGGAAACACACTGGCACAAATACAACCACAATGACATAGTTATTTTTGGAAAATCATCCCTAGAAAAACCCAATGTGGGCAACTGGTGTAAGAGATGAGGGTTTTTATTATTCTTTAACAAATTTTCTTGTACAAATTACAACCAAAAAAATAGGAATGAGAAATTTTACAAACACTCTTTGACCTAGCACTACCCCAGATGAAGCACTTATTCTTCCCTAGAATTCCTCTAATCTTCTCTGCGTGAAACTTCTCTCCTAGGCTCAACGTCTAGCTTCCCATGCAAGCTCTGCATCAAACTGCCTCCGTGTTGCCTCTTTCTACGTCACTTTGTTCCTGCTCTATGTCTTATTGCCTTGTACCTTATGAATGCGCTGATGACCTCTCTCTCTGTCTCACTTGAAACTCTCCCTCTAATTCGATTTTCTCTTGCCAAACTTCAACCAGTGAGAAAATCGATCTTACTCAGGTAACTGAGTATATGCCTCCAATGTATTTTCCAAATGACCCTCAAGCCCCTTATATCTTCCTGTTGGACAATCAACGACCTAGATTAACTCCTAATCAAAGAATCATAATGTTTTGATTTGATCTCCATATTTATCTAGAAGATTCACCCACAATTAGGTTAATACCCATTAGTATTTTTATTTTCCTAAGTTTAGACATAGGAACCCCATTAAAAATATTAATTATTTTAATAAAGTCGTCTATGGGTGGAATTTCCCAAAACAGATTCTTGGTTCTTTGGAATCCATGTGCCCAAGTCTCCTTGCAAAACTTGAGGTGTAGAGAACATCTAATGCTAGGCAAAATAAACATGCCCTCTTAGCTAGGAATGTGCTGTAGCAATATACTATTGTTGCATACTGCTCTACCTCTGAAGCATTGCCCTCTACACTGGTGATGTCTGACATGTTGTCTACCAACTACTGCACTGTTGTTGCAACTATACTGCTTCCTTTGACACTGCCACAAAAAATGCTACATCTGTACTACAACTCCCTCTAAATGTTTACATCTGTGCTACCGCTGGGACTAGCACTGTCAACTGTCCCTGCATTGCAAACTGCTATTGTTACTTAAACAAATTTTAAACCATACCCATTTTCTCTCTGAACTTAGTGAACTTAGCTCTTTTGAGAGCCTTTGTGAGTATGTCGACCACCTTCTCCCCTGTGGGGACATACTATAGTTATACTACACCATGTTGAACACAATATCCGATAAAGTGAAAATGGATATCTATATGTTTCGACCGATCATGAAATACTGGATTCTTAGAGAGTTTGATACAACTCTTATTATCACAATAAACCTTAGTCACTTCCATCCTTTTTCTGGATAAGATCACAAGCAATTTTTAGAGCCAGATGGCTTCGCATGTAACTGTGTTGGCTTCCATATATTCTGCTTCTGCTGAACTCAGTGCTACTAAGATATCATCCCTAATCCAACATTGAAGTGGTACTTTGAGGTAATTTTTTTGGCTTGTTCAATTACTTGCCCAATCTGCATCAGTAAACCCATTCAAACTAACGTCCTCCCCTTTAGATTGCTTCAACCCATATTTGACTGTTCCATGTACATACCTAAGAATGTGTCATGCTACTGCCCAATGCACCCATTTTGGTTTCACCATGAACTAACTAAGAGTGTTGACATAAAAACAAATATCTAGCCTAGTGTTTACCAGATACATGAGTGACCCAATGAGCTTTCTGTACAAGGTGGGATCTACTTCTTTTTCCTCTGATGCATCTATTTTCTTCTAGTTGGTGATCATGGGAGTAGCCATGGGTCGATAATCCTGCATTCCGAATCTCTTCAAAATTTCTGTAGTGTACCTTCCTTGTCCAAGGAATATCTCCCTATTCTTTTGCCAAACTTCCAACCCCATAAAATAATGCATCAATCCCAAGTCCTTCATGTCGAATTTGGCTTCAAGATTCTTCTCGCAATCCTAGATGAGCCTGGATGATCCAGTTAATATTAGGTCATCTACATATAATACCAGAATAAGAGGCTCATTCTCTACCAACAAATAATAGATATTGGGATCAACATCACTCTTGACAAATCCCAACTGCTGTAAGTAAATATTGATCCAACCATATCATGCCCTAGGTGCCTACTTGAGCCCACACAAGGCTTTCTTTAACCTGCAAACATGATTTTTCTTCTCACGAGTTTCGAATCCTTCGAGTTGTTTTATATACACCTCCTCTTCTATCACTTTGTTCAAGAATGTTGTCTTGAAATCCATCTGGTGAATCTCCCATCCCATTTGAGCTGCTAGGGATATAACAGATCTAATAGAGGTATATCGAGCAACTGGGGAGAAGGTATCTTCATAGTCTATTCATTCATTTTTAGCATACCCCTTTGCCACGAACCTTGCCTTGTAATTCTCTATGTTTCCATCTACATCTTACTTGATCTTGTAGATCCATCGTGATCCCACAACTGATCTATCTTTTGGTCTAGGTACTACTTCCCAGACATCATTCGTCATGATGTAGTTGTATTCTTCCACCATGGCATCCACCCATACTTGGTGTTGAATAACTTCTTGGCTCTAGGAGATCCAACAAACTCCTATGTGTCCCTTAGTGTTTTCCGTACTTCTCTACTAGGTCTACGACTGGTGGTGGGAGGCTCAACCAAATCTTCCTCCTGATCTCATCGTTCCGTCTATTGATAATCATCTACATTTCCTCCTTTTGAGGATATACTGGTGCTGGTCACTGTACTTGATCTAGGTGTATGTCCTCCTACCTTTCCATCTTGTTGCCCTTGCTACTCTTGGACTAATGGAACATATCCTGACTGATCTTCTACAGGCATATCACAAGGTTTCTTGAGAGATTTGTCTTCCATGAAATTTGCATCCCGTCTTACTACAATATTCCTACTGCTAGGCATGTAGATTCTATAGGCCTTTGAGGTCTCATTGTATCCTACAAGGTACCCCTTTTCTGTAGTCTGATCCAATTTACTGCGCTTCTCATTTGGAATGTGATAATAAGCCATGCTTTCGAGTATCCTGAGATAACTGACTTCTAACTTATTCCCTGTGAAAACTCCTTCGAGGGTTCTCTTCCCCAATGCTCTATCAGGGATTCTATTATGGATAGATACTGATGTGTTGCAAGCTTCTTCCCAAAGATACCTAGGTATATCCCGCTAATACAAGATAGCTTTGGATGACCCAACAATAATTCTGTTCTTCCGTTCTGCTACTCCATTCTGCTCCAGGTTGTATGGAGTTGTCCACTCTCTTTTGATGCCCTCCTTTGTCCATAAATCTGTGAAGTCTTTGTCTATATATTCTCCACCATTATCTGAATGGAATACCTTTATCTTTTTCCCTTTCATATTTTTAACAAGAGCCTTAAACTTTTAGAAATGATAAAAGACCTCATCCTTGGTCTTTAAGAAATAGTTCCAGGTTTTTCTAGAGTGATCATCAATAAAGGTGGCAAAGTATTCGCCACCACTAAGAGCCTTTGTGGACATAGGACTGCAAAAATATGAGTGTATTAATCTTAATACACACTCTGCTCTATTGTTACTTCTGGAAATATCTATTTTAGCGTACTTTCCTAGGACATGCCCTCTACACAAGTCATCATGTTCACTACTAAGGACTGATACCCCTATAACAGTCTCTCTAAGAATCCTTAGTGCTCCATGGTGAAGTGTCACATTCTCCTATTCCATAATTCATTTCGCTCCTTCTCACAATTACAATTTCTGCCTATTAGTGCCATTGGTGATTCGAGCTGCAACCTATAAAACTTGTTGCTTTGAACCCCAATTTTATTTTTCTTCTTCCAACTTGTATGCTTGAAATATACCTTCTTTCCTATGAAGTATATATCATATCCCTTGTCCTGTAAGTAGGAAACTGAAATTAAGCTCATTCCTAATCCTGGCACATGCAGAACGTTGGTGGCTCGAATGTTGGTCCCTGCTTCCATCTGAAAAGCTATGGTGGCTCTCCCTACTAGAGTACATTTTGTTCTGTTTCCCATAGCTATTTGGAATTCCATTTCTTCTTCTTGATAGCTCAAGAAATGTTCTCATTCTCTAGTCATATGATTTGAAGCCCCGCTATCAATATATAAAACATCCACTGATGCTAAATTTGCTAGGCATGCAAATTCTTAATCTAATCTGGTAGCTAAATCTGAGACACTTTGAGTATCCATATTGTGCCAATTTCTCACGCTAACCTGTCCTAGCAACTGCTGCAGGAAAAATACATCCCACTTGAGACAACCCTCCTTGCTGAATCTTCTGCTGCATTGTACCTTCTACCATTGATAAATTTCAATTGGAAAGACTTACCTCTATGTCAACTCACTCAGAGAGAATTTTCCCATGAAATACAATCTCCTTGGCTTGAATGGTGCAATCCTCTGGGAGATTCAAATTTCTACCTTTGCAGGAATTTCAATTTCCCTTCTCCTTTCAATGCTCGGTCCTCCAACTTCTCTCTTCTACTTCCATGTGGATTTGATACCATGTGAAAATTTCTAAATAGAAATCCTATTGTAGTGATTAATATTATTTCTTCTACTCATTACCTCATAAATAAGTTATCTAAAGTATTCTTACGACAAATATCGAAATATATTCTACTGCAGCCTTCACAATTAAAACATTGCAGAAAGTAAATGTAAGGAAATACATTGGAAAAAATACAACCACAATGACACAATTATTTTTGGACAATCATCTCTGGAAAAGCCCAATGTGGGAAAACCAGTGCAGCAAATGAGGGTTTTTATTATTCTTCAACAATTTTTCTTGTACAAATACAATCAACAAAATAGGAATGAGAAATTTTACAGACACCCTTTGACCAAGTACTACCCCATATGAAGCACTTATTCTTCCCCGAAATCCTTCTGATATTCTTTGCGTTAAACTGCTCTCCCAGGCTCAGCATTAAGCTACCCACGCAGACTCTGTGTTGGGCATGGAATCCCCCCACAACATTTTTTGGGGCTCAAAGCCCAAGTTTGAGTACTATTGTTGTAAAGACTCCATGAATTGTCGGTGCGGAGCACAAATTGTATGTTAGAGTCATAGGGTTGTCTGCCCTAAGTTTTGAATGTAGTGTCGGCATACCCATGGTCCATGGACCATGGGATTTTATAAATAGAGCGAGGCTCTAAGTTGTAAAACAAGAAAAAAGTAGAAAACCAAATGGAGTCTAGAAGATAGTGAGCATAGAGTAAGAATCCAGGTGATTTGGGTCATAGTAGGAGGAAGAGGCTCTACAGCTGAGTGCACAGAGGCATAGTAGAGTTCACAACTGAGTGCGCTGGACCCCTGCAGCTGAGTGCACAGGGCGGAGTCAAGTCTGTAACCAAGGAAGAAGAATAATAAAGAGAAGTTTGATGCCAAATCTTGTATATCTTTTCTTGTGTTATTTCCTGTTTGATACCATATGCAATTGTACTATTTTTTATCACGCGCACCTATATGAATGTTGAACACTGTTAAGTATAACTAGACACACACATAGATAAGCTAAGTGATCAACTCATATCAGGTTAATAGTAAGGAATTGGGTAATAACATGGATTGGGCCCTGAGTAGGGTTGTGTGAAGGCAATATCACAGGCTGCGAGGTACTGATAGATGCTCGTAGCGACGTACGTGCAGGGTAAAACCGTGGACCACCTAAAATCATCAAACATCTCTAGGGTGTGGAAACCTCATTCTAACACCCTCCCATACTACTTTGGGTGAGACCTCAGTCCGCGCTCCGCGAATTGTTGCCGAAAGGGCTAGTAGTATCGAGATTTGTTTGGCTAAATCACCCCTGAACCTAGGTTAAGCCCCTACAAGCCAAAAAATTGTTCCATTGTCAGGACTGGGATCTACATAAGGGATGTCTGATGTTGTGTCACTAGAATCCAACAAAGAAAGAAATTGAAGGGTGGTTGGATAAGAATATTCACGAGTTCATGGCGTAGGAAAATAGGAATCCGCAAGTATATAAGGACTAGTGGTTGGAGCGCTACTTATATACGGATATGTTAAACACACACATGGCAGCAACAAAATATTAAAGATAAACAGGAGAGTACCTCTATTATTAACAAATGATATACATTTATAGTACATGGTGTGACCGTTGGGTTCCACATCCCAAGGTCTCTTGGACTTCCTTAGTCTATTTGGCTTCCACACCAACCCTTAGCAGATTAGGTGTCCAACATTCCCCCCCTTAATTCGAAGGGTTATGTATGAGTCCAAGAAGAGAGATGTAATACAAAATGTGCAAAAATGCATGGCAGCGCTAGGCTGAATGATCTGAATTGGATCCATGAAGATTATCACAGTACCATGACTGTATCAAATTAGGAAAAAAACTTCGAAATTAAGAGCATAGAGTGATTAGGAATACCTCTAGATAGTAATAGTTGGCAGCCAGCGAGGAGTGACGAGGACCTCGGTCAAAGCGGATTGACCAAGGCCCATGGAGACCCAATCTGTGAGTGGGATGGGGTAGATAAAGCCATCCTTGAGAAGCTTTTTGACTTCCGCTTTAATGGTTGTAGCCTTTCGGGGGTGCATGGGGCATAAACGCTGTTGAATAGGCTTAGCTCCCAGATATGTGGGTATCTCATGCACCACAATGCTTGGGTCGATGCCAGGAATTTCTTCGTAAGACCAAGAAAAGACGTCACGAAACTCATGAAAGAGACCAATATAAAGTTGAATTTCCTAAGGAGTACAAGTCACTTCGATATAGATATGCTCAACAATCCCTGGTTTAACAGAGATGTCGATCAATTGAGTTTGCGTGATGTTTCCCAGATTCCCTTCAGAGGACACTTGATATACTTGGATGGGTGTCTGAAGGGGTTGTAAAGGGAGACAACAAGCAAACTACTCGAGATAGGCAAGCATTTCCTGATGGGTAGGGAGGAACGAGGAACGATGGTGAAGACTGAACCAAGGGGGTTCCTCGAGAGACATGGTCTCTATAATGGCTTCATCAGAAGGAAAAATTTCCTTTAAAGGATTCGAAGAATCACAATCTCCAAGCCAAGTGGAATGAGTGTACGAGTCAAGAGCTCCACTTAAAGAAGCAGATTCAGAAGGAGGAGCCGATACAGAAACAATCTCAACGTAGTTGAGTTCGATGGGACTCAATGGCATCTCATCGCCCCACGATTCTATCTGGTCAATGGGGGGAAGGACCCAAGGATCAGAACGAACCGAAATCATATTGATAGAGGTGAGGTTCGGAGGTGGGAGTGAAAAGACAACCATGAGGGCGGGATCTTTAAATAGCGCAGCTCCCACACTCTCCAATGGAATAGAGGTATGCTCCACAAAAGGCACGTTGCCTTCGGAAGAGAAAGCGAAGAAGGAGAGCTGGTCTACCGTGACAATTTTCCCTTGATGAGGGAAACGAATGACAAAAAATAGAGATTAAGCCACGACACGCATGGCATATGTCCAGCTCCGGCCCAAAAGGAGGTTGTAAGTAAGATTAGCATCAATGATTTCGACCTCCACTTCAACAGTCTTCCCTTCGAAATTAATAGGCAAGCGTTGGAGGATACTGTAAGGGTGAGATTCTCTCCCGTCAAAAGCTTCCAAGGTTGTAGGAGACTGACTCAAAGTCGAAGACCCAATAGCCTTCCAACAAGCAACAGACATAATGCAAGTTGAAGCGCCTTCATCAATAACCATACGATGAATCGTTTTAGAATTGATGATGACCTGGATAAGGAAGGAAATCTGGTGAGGCAGTCTTGGTACATGGCTCTCGAGATCAAAAGTGATCAAATCTGAGTCGGCCGGGTCATTGCCATCGATGGCCAATAGCAGGGACTTCCTCTAGGGGGGGCAGCTCTGGAGAACTTCTAGAGCAGAATAGCTGACAGAGTTTGAGCTAAATCCTCAACAATGATGTAGTGCTAGGCAGCACGAGCATTAGGGTTGTAAGAAGATCTCTGGAGTACACCTTTAAGAGGGGGTCGAATAGGCGTCTCAGTTCCAGGTCTCTCGATATGGAGCGGACCAGAACTAGACGAAGGAGCACTTGAGGGAACCTCAGGCTCTTCCCGGTAGGTGACGGATATTCCTTTGCTCGAGTCGTGATGTGAATGGGGATCGTTCTAGCCATGAACACTTAGGAACCAAAGGGAGAAGAAATTGAGGATGGGTCAGCCACCATTTGCGTTTGTTGTGAGGGGAAAGGTTCTTTCAGTACCGCAGGAGTCCCAGGAGCGCCTTTAAATAAACGACTAACTTCGGACTGCCTTGGGCAGTCTTTGGGATAGTGATCCTCATCACATATAAGACAAGGATACTTTGGTTTATGTTTAGTTCCTTCCTCGGGTAGAGGTTTAGGGGAGTCCTGCTTGGGTTGATCAGATTTATTTTTCGCTTGCCCCTTCTTCTTTCCTTTCGAGGCTTTATCCGCCGTGGTGGACTAGACGGCATTAACCTCGAAAGTATTTCTAGAATTGGACACACCCTGAGAAGTATTTTCATTCGAAGCACTCGATTTTTGCTTCCTAGGGTTCGTGAAAGATTTCTTCAAAGACGGATTCACAGATCCAATAACACCATCAACAGATGGATTTGGCGAAGCTTTGGATGTTCTGGGTCTCAGGGCATTGGGCAAATAATCATATAGGGTACCGAACTGGGAATAAACCAAGTCGAGGTATTGAGCACGCGCAATAGCCTGCTCTTCAGTTACACAAGCTCCCATAACAATGTCTCGCGCGATCGCTGGGACAAAGGAGGTTGTAAACCAATCGATCAGGAGCTGATCAGGAATCCAGAACTTGATCAAATGACGACGCCATCTCCATTCATGTATATGATTGGATATGTGCGTGGCTATGTCCTGTTTAAGAGACATGAGCAGATGCATTCCCATCTCATACCAAATGGGCAACTGAAAATGAGTTATAAATTCCATTACCAATGAGTTAAAATATTGAAAGGATCCGCGAGTTAGCTCAATATACCACTTAGCAGTAGATCCAGTGAGAGTCCTTTGGAAAAGGTGGAGCCAGATTGAATCGTCAAGCCATGAATTCGATGAACACCAAAGATGATAAGTCATAACGTGGGATTGGGGGTCTTCTCTAGCTTTGCCATCGAATTTGGGACAAGCACTGGGAATCTTGGTTGGGATTGGTGGCTAGAATGGATTATGAAGGATAGGATCATTAGTTAATTTGGACACATCTAGCAGTTCCAATGTTGCTAAGAAGGGTAACTGAGGATTGAAGGATATCTGTGGCCGTGGATAAGAGGTAGCACCAAAGTTCCAACTAGTTGCTGGTTGCCCCCATTGACTTTGTCTAGGCGGACCTGACCTATAGGGGTTTTGTCCATAGGGATTCTATCCATAGGGGTTATAGCCATACCCGGACGACTGACCTTGGATTTTCTCCCCAGCACCCCATTGATTACCAACTTGGACTGCAGGATCAACATACTATTGCTGGTAATTCTGATAAGGAGTGACCTGCATTTGTTGATAATTTTGGTACGGGGCAAACTGTGCTTTCCCCTGGGGTTGCTGGTAACCATAAGGTTGTTGGGCTCCATACTCAGCCTGGAGACCAGGCTGAGCTTGATAAGAAGGTTGAGATTGAAACCCACCTTGCATCTGAAGACCAGTTTGGGTGTGGGGCTGGTGATCCAGGTGGATGTTGGTGGCCACCCACCTATCCCATTTGGACCCCCACAATTGTCTCTTTCAGCATTTTCAGTTTCCTTAATTGTAGCACAACTTACTATTTTTAGCAGTTTTTCGGGTCCTGAACTTCCGGAGCGGTTTTGAGGCCCTAAACGACGTTTTTTGGGAAATCTGGGGGCAACATGGGTCCATGGACCGATGTTGCCCTTCCCAAAGTGGTAGTTCTTGGATAGATTTTTCTAGCGAGCTATCATACGCGTCAAACGGAGATCGTATGCCAAAGTTACGACCCCGGGAAATTGATGTACCAATTTACCCAAAACGGGGCCCACAATTTGGCGTTTCATCTTCTAAGGGTCGGTTTTGGAATGTAAAGGGTTTTCCATTGTTTCTCAATAATAAATAGGCCTTCGAGCCTCATTGTAACACAAGTTCGGAACAGTTCAGAGACATGTAGCCACACATCTCTTCTCAGAGATAAGCTACCATCGTCCTAGCTGGTTTATTTCCAATTCTGGTTGTAAGCATATTTCGGTATTTTCCATTAATGAAATGAAGTGTTATTTCCGCTGCATCTCTTTATTTATGGTTATCGCATCTCTGTATTTATGGTTATCTCTGTAATCTATTGCGTTCCTGTTTAAATCCGGATCTGTGGTATCAGAGCGGTCTGCTTTTTCTCGGTTTTTCTTTGCATGTCCCCGATGAGGTCAGGATATAAGGAGTTAGGGCTTGAACTGGTCGAACCTTTGCAAGACCAGCCTCGAAAATCCCGACGGCCTCCCATGGCGGATGAGAAGAAAGACGAGGGGGCAGGAGATCTTATCAAAATATTGCTCGAAGAAGCCCTCGAGCGACAACGAAACGCGATGATGGACAGTTTTGCGCAGATCCTTCAGCGACTACCTAGATGTGACGCATCGGCTCCCAGCAGCGACTCTGGAAACGCCACGCCCTTTAAGGTACAAGTTAATTTTGAAATCCCCATCTTCGAGGGTAAAATAGACGCAGATGCCGTAGATAAATGGTTAAATCTGCTAGATGGGTATTTCTCTGTTCATGAGTTTTCAAGTCGGGAAAAGATTGTTTTCGCTCTTCTAAAGCAGCCCCCCACGTCAAGGACTGGTGGGAAACCTACTGCGAGCAGAAGGATGAAAGCACGGCTCATTATTTTCAGCCACACCCACTTGGAATGACTTCCGAGATGCCATCAAGGAGCAGTACTACCCTGTCAAAAGCTATGAGGACAAATACATCAGATGGACCACACTGCGACAAGGACGGGACCAAGATGTGCCTGAGTTCACAAACATCTTTCACACCCTTCGCACACAGTTGGGTATCAAAGATTCTGAGCGGCATCTGGTACTCAAATACCGCGGTTGCCTACATAGATACATTCAGGAAGAAATGGAATTCTTGAACATCTCCTCACTCGGCACAGCATACCGATACGCTGTAAAATCGAGCAAAAGTTCAAACAGAAGAAGCGAGACTTTGGATCTGCAAATCCGAAGCCCAAAGGACAAAGCCAAGGCGGGGTGACCCAAGACAACCCGTCGAAACCACAAGAAAAGAACAACACCACGAAGCCGAAGAAGGACACAGGAAAGTGGTGTGAGTTCCACAAGAGTCCCACTCATAACACAAGTGAGTGTCGGACCAAGCAGTCATTGGTGGCCAAATTGAAGGCTTCCGAATCAGATGCATGTTCTGACCCTGAACCAGAACCCGACAAGGGGAATGGCAAAGGGAAACAGATCATTGATGCGGATCCCAGCGCCACTGTTGCCACTGCCAAGATCCAGAAGAATGAGCCCGAAGAGCCAGAGGAGGGGGAACGTCTTTTCCACTCACAGTTGTGGGTGAAGGGTTCGCCACTGCAATTCATTGTCGACAGTGGCAGCCAAAAGAACCTTATTTCAGCAGAGGTCGTGAAGCGGTTGGGCCTACCGACTACACCGCACCCACAACCGTACAGTATCGGGCTTCATGAAGGACGAGATCTCAAAGTTCGCCAGCAGTGCCGGCCTTCCCTACAGCATCAAACCATTCACAGACGAGGTATTGTGTGATGTTACACCTCTGGATGTTTGTGATGTATTATTAGGCCAGCCATACTTGTGGAGGCGACATGCTGTGTATGAGTCAAGGCCTCGCGCTGTCATTATTTCTTTGAATAATTCATTATACAGGATACCAGAGGTAACCCCACCTACTGCAACATCTTTGATCACTACTAAGAAAGGTAGCAAGCTCATATCAAAGACCAGGAAATTCATCTGTATGGTTCACTCCCAAAGTAAGGGGAAGATCGTTGCTACATCCATGACCCCCGCAAAGGGTTCCTCCACGCAGCAGCAGCAGCAGAGGGAGACAGTCATGACAGAACACAGAAACAACTTCTCCTCACCCGCAGGGGTACCACACAAGTTTCAGGTGGGCAACAAAGTCTGGTTGCATCGACAGAAAGAACGCCTTACCAGAACCCATCAGAAGCTCAGAACACTCCGACATGGTCCTTACACCAGTACCAAGGCTACGTGCAACAATGCTTTGAAGCACAGCATTCCTCCATTCCTTCGCCTGCACCAACTGTTCAATGTGGACCGTCGTCGACCATGCTTTCCACCATTGCTGGACACATCAGAGATTGCAGGACAAGTTCAGCAGATGGAGGAACTCAACGCAATGGGGACCATTGCTTCCTAAGGGGGGAGGAATGATCCAGGTGGATATTGGTGCCACCTGCCAAGTCCATCTGGACCCACATCATTGTCTCTTTCAGCATTTTCAGTTTCCTAAATTGTAGCACAGTTTACTATTTTTAGCAGTTTTTCGGGTCCTGAACTTCCGGAGCCGTTTT
>APFE030720830.1:0-28900 GCA_000404065.3 Pinus taeda | reverse complement strand
AAACTCTTTGAAAAGACAAAATTTGACCTTAACACTCTGAAACCACTTTGTAAGAGCATATTTGATCACTGGAGGAAGGCTGGAAAGACTGACACTAACACCCACAACAATGCCTTACATCCTCAAACTATGCAGTTTTGTCCCTCATCTGCTCAGTCTCGCTTGCATCCTCAAACTGTGCAGTTTTGTCCCTCAGCTGCTCAGTCTGCCTTGCATCCCAAAACTACATAGATGTGTCCTCCCAAGGCCTCATCCCGCAACAGTCACTACCCACTAAAACTGTGTAGAGATGTCTCTCAATTATCACAAGAAGGATGACATGCTAGAGGACTCTCAAGGATTTGCGGAAGAAGGTAAGCATACCAAGGAACCCAATGTATGATAGAATATTAGAACCGCATGAAGACTCCATCTGATGCACAACCCTTGGAGGGTAGGTATGGAAAACAAAGCACATATTTTGAAATACACATCTTATTGTAGCTTGAAGGACTGCTTATCATTTTCATATCATTCTATCATCAATGACATGCATAGTTGAAAACACTAAAAGCCATTCCATGTGTTTCCTCTACGTGTCTTTCTCCCTTTTGCTTGCTTAACCAACTTTTGTCTTTTGGCATGTTGATTATTTTTCCATGCTTGCAATATTTTTCTAGTGATTCCTAAGGTTTTCCTTTGTGTGTTTGGGTTGTCTTAGCTATGTGAAAATTGGTCACACTCACACACTAAGTTTTAAGCACTATCGTGCAAGTATTGTCATGGTCATCTGAAGGTTTATCCCAAGTGCCGCACTTGTCACTTCCAGCTCTAGACAGCCCCATAGAGCGTCATGATTTTCTATGTTATCTCGGTGGTTAGTGTTGTCGTGTTGTCGAAGTATGCTAAGTGTGTGATCACAATATTGAGTCCTCACAAGTTCACATGGCACTCACTTTTAGCCATTTTCTTGAAAATCTTTTTGGCTGAACAGCTCCACTTCATCAGACCCTGACTGAGCTAAACTACACAGTCTCAGCCCTCAGTGGTGTTGCTCTGCTATCTAGAACTATGTAGTGCTTGAGGTTGTCCTTTGGGTCAATTGCACTCTGCAATCCCAGAGTTGAGTAGCCTGTCTTCCTTCCCACAATTATGTAGAAACTACCTCAAGGCCTAACCTAAACTATGCACTTTAAAAGAACACTCATCAAGCCTCCTTCCTTCTTGTTGGAACCCCTCATTGTGTAGAGACCTGAGCCTTCACTACTCCCAGAAACTTCATAGAGATGTCCTCCTAGTGAATTCCCTCAGTTGGGACTCACTACTCTACAAAACTGCGCAAAACTATCCTCTGGTCCCTCTGCTGTCCTACCTTATCTTCTCTAGAAACTATGCATAGGTGCCCCTTAGGGCCCCACCTTGCAATTGTCACTGGTGTCTTCAACTACATAATCCTACCTCCTAGCGACCTCTGTGCATTTTTCCCGAATAATGAAGACTGTGCCCCAAAGTTCCTTGTCCATGCTTGAGCTATGCTCTACACAATCTTAGTGACTAGTCCTTAACCCTATCACATGGAACTGTGTAGTGTGCCATTACCAGGCCCTCTTCCCAACCTATCATTTGTCGTGGGCCGGGACCATAGAAAAAATGCATCATGCTAGAGTAGAAGGTTTTGGATTTTATGTTGTCCTGTCATGAGTGAATTGCAAGAACAGGTGTACAGATAGATCATGGCAACATGATGAACATGATGAAGAAGGAGCGCACATGCTAAAAGACTTACTTATAACTAGATAGAAGAATGAAGCGCACCAAGTAGCAAGTGAAAATAACACATGCATGGAACCATCTTATAATACCAAGACCATTTATGACCCCAGAGCATTAGGCCATTCAGAGAAGAAGACAAAGCACACCCGAGAGTACATCTATCACTTATCAGTGCAACATCCTGACATTTCCACCAAATCTAGCCAGTACATGTCAGCAGTGTCATGTCAAGTTTGGTCATGATTTATTGAGGCCACATCACCACTATGTGCCATATCTATTTTAATTGAATGTAATGTAAAGTAGAAGTCTAATGGACACACATATGGAGTTGAAGAGTCATGTCAATTGAGAAGTCATAGGAAGTTTAATGGTCATGAGGGTAGTCCAAGAGTCACAATGATCAAGCATCAACCTTGGCTATATATACCCCTCCCATTGTATGGGCAAGGAATTTTCACCTTTGCTCCTCCCATGAATCATAAAGAGTTTTTCAGTCAGTTCTTTGACGAGCGAGGAGTGGCTCCAATGTTCCATTACTGGGATTAGTGATTTATGGTGTACAGATGTGTCTTGGGAGTTTTTCTTAATTCGTAAGCTTGTTAAGGCTAGCACTTTTTCGCTCATGTTTTGTATATGTTTGTAAGATTACTCTTTAAAAAATTGTAATGTATGTATGCTTAAACATGTACTAAGATAGTTGAACCACTTTGGTTGTTTTAGTACTTACATTGTAGAGAATGTGCTGTATTAGATATCATTGTTGTCTCATCCTTGTGGATTACTTTGTAGGACATTAAAAAAATGTCTTTTTTATTGGTTATAACAACCATCACATCCATGTGGACTACTCTACTAGATCGTGTACGCGTTTTCCCTTTTACTTCTGATTTAACGATTACTGTGTCAGGTGTGGACTATTATGCTAAATGTTGGATAGACCATTCTTTCTTCACATGTGTCTCTTCCTAGGTGGTACGACTATCTCTCACTTAGAGGCTCACTCCACTCTCCCCCTTTGTAGTAAGATAACCTAGACATGAGCTAAATTATGCACTCACTAGGCACACTTACCTTGTTGTTTGAAGATACTAGTGTAACACTCTCATGTGCTGACAGCCAGAGCCAAGGCATATCTATAAGTATATGGAAACTGGGCCTTTATACTGGATGGGACTCCTACATAAAATAATGTGATGTCTAGTTGGGACTTCATATCGAGGAGATACCTTTGGTTGATGGATTTCTTACACTATCAACAACTCCTCATCCTTCAGAAGGGGGGAAACCTATTGTTGCCATGTCTCCATCTCCTGATCAAGTGTCACAAATGGTTGTGCTATCCTATTCAAGTCCTCCATTCCCTAGAATGGTTTATAATCCTTGAAATCCTATGTTAATTTTTCAACCTGGTTTGGTTTTGAATCAACTTCCCACATCACAACCTACCGTAGGTTCCTACTTGCAAACATGTTCAATCTATGCCTCAATCTTACCAAGTTTTATCTCAAGTAACTTATCCAGGCTGCACTCCAAATGAAACCTATTCTACTGATATTTGGGACCTCTTAAATTCCACTTACCTAGCCTCTTGAGGGTATGTTACAAACCCCACAACTTGATTAGTCTATTCCTCAAATGCCAAAATATCAACCTATATATGGTATGGAACATGATTTGACCAGTCAGCCCAATGTAGGGATGATACAAAATCCCTCTGGGAAACCATTCTAAAGCATCCCATAAATCCCTGTTGGTCAAGCTACTATTCCACAAATGCCTTATCAAGGCCAACAAATTCAAACCTAACAATTCTAGCCTTTTCAAGGTTATTAAGGAACTGGACAACCTGGCTAAGTTTATCTTGGTTATCAAAATCCTCCTTATCCTGGAATGCAAATTTTGGTTGCTCAACCCATTCTGTCATACCCAAGATATCCTCCACTATAATTTAATAAGTGATTTCCATTTGTGTCAACCCTTTAGTTACTAGCTAACGAATGACCCAATGTGTCATTCTCCTTGGTGGCCGACCATTCCTACCAAATTGTCGAGTGATATTTCAAAATTCAACCTATTGTCAATGTTACAACACCCTCCAATTTTTTTTTGGCTTGCACCAAATTTCAGAGCCTACCTTTGTCTTACATTTTGTTGTCACAAACATTGAAGTCCATTTCATGTGTTTTCTTTAAGTGTTTTTGTCCCTTTTGCAATAAAGGAAAAATGTCATCTTTTCGCATGTCAGCTGTCGCATAATGTGTAGAAGCTTGTTTTGATGGTTTTAATGGTTTACCTTTGTACGAATGAGTTGATATAACCATGTAAGCATCTATCACACTCTTTGCCAAAGTTTTAAGCACCATCACACAATGTTGGCTTGATGGGGCCTGAACTAGGCTTAAAGTTAATTAGCCAAACAAATCCCTACATTACTAGCCCTTTTGGCATCAATATGTAGAGTGTGGATTGAAGTCTCACCCAAAGCAGTATGGGGGAATGTTGGAACCGAGTTTCCACACCCTTGAGATGTTTGAGGGGTCGATTTAGTCCAACTGTGCCTACCTTCGCGCAAGTTACTTTGTGCACTGTTCTAACCTGCAATAGCTTCACGATCTACTATAACTGTCCTTCGCACAACCCTGACCAGGGGCTGAGGTGATTTTGCACTGCTATGGCAGCGATCTATGCTATTTCCCCAAGTTACACTGCGTATCTTACTTATCCTCTTATAGATGTTATTCTACCTTGCGTAAACAGATAATTTAACTCACATTCACTTAACCTACACAGTTATATATGTTTGTGCACCATATTGACAACATAAATGGAATTTATACCTAATATATTTGATACAAAAAATAGGAAATAAATGCACAAAATTGATGTAAAACTTCTCTTTATTAATGCTTCAACAATTACAGATCGACTCGCCTTGTGCACTCAGATGTAGGGGTCCACGCACTCAGCTGTTGACTACTAGGCCTCTGTGCACTCAACTACAGAGCCTTCTCCTACTTTACGACCCAAAGACTCAACTTTACTCTTAGATCTCCTGCTATGCTTATATTCCATGATCATTCAAATTTATTTCTTTACAACTTAGAGCCTCACCCTATTTATACAATCCCATGGTCTGCAGACCATGGGTAGATCTCTATAGCTGACATTACATTACAAAATTGAGGGCAGACAACCCTAAGACTCATTTACAAACTACGCTCTTTGCATCCACAAAATGCGGAGTCTTTACATCGGATTTATAAATTTTAACCAAAATTTGGGCTTTTAGCCCCAAAGCTTCCCTTGGGGGATCCCGTGCCCAATAGGACCCCAACACAAACATTGTGATTTGCCCTCGAGTCACTTTGTTGGTGCGAAGATCTTTGTGCCCAGACCTCCCAACTCTACCTGGACTACTGCAAGGTCAGCAATGCACTGGGCAGTTGCCTACTACACTTCCTGGATGCGTTGCTAAAAAATCGTTGTAGCTAAACTACTTCCTTGAACCTGTTCTTGCGTTCCCTACATTTGCACAAGATTTTCTTCAATCAAGGTAGTAATGACGAATGCCTCATCAATCCATGGTTGTACCATGCCTTCAAGATGACTTCCTTATGTCGCATAGCATTTACTTGTTCCTTGAGCGTTTTTTCCTACTGCATCTGCGCGAGCCTCTTTGTAAGGGCCACCATCTGCATGGTCCCTTTGATTTGATCATACTTCTGCTGCAGCTCACACGCCTCTATTTCTAAGAAATGTATGTTCGGGTCCTCCTGTAGAGTAGTGAGAACCTCGAAAAACTCCTCAAATAGCAGGGTGCAGTCTTTCACTGAATTGTTATCTCTGCTATTCCTATTGTAATGGAATTGGCGCGTTGTTCCTTCACATCTAGAAAAATTGAAGGTTGTGTCTTCAATTGGAGCTCGACTATCTAAAGGTTTAGCTCTAGCTAAACCTTGGCCATCTCTTCCTTCACCTCGCGCACCCCCATTGTGAGTTTCCAGATGTGTGCCTCCACTGGGTCTTCTGCTGGGATGGCCAACTCTGGGACCATCTGAAAGGCATCCTCGACCACCTGCACAATCTACGGTTTTGCACCACTACCTCATCACACTGCAAGCTCAACTGTTCCATATTGATTCACTACTCGCTCATGACCTAGAGCACGTGACCCTCCCTAGCTCGCAGTTCCGCAATCACTCTGTCCTGTAAAACATAGAGCGTTTCTAAAGGGAGCGCAACCATATTTATTCTGACTCCCTTTAGTGCACTAACCATAGGCCTGTCAGCCTCATTTTTTATAACAAGTGCTCCTTTTGGTAGCACTATAGTGTTGGTCATTCGAGCGTGCA
Source organism: Pinus taeda (assembly GCA_000404065.3). Lineage (NCBI taxonomy): Eukaryota > Viridiplantae > Streptophyta > Pinopsida > Pinales > Pinaceae > Pinus > Pinus taeda. The sequence goes on along the minus strand of APFE030720830.1, from coordinate 22,793 downwards.
ACATTTCCTCAGCTACGACTATGCCTACTGCGAGGTTGGTCGAAAAAGTACCAGCCTAATGAGTGCGCACCTCCAACTCATGTATTTGTGCCTGGAGGGCCCCAACACCATTTGGTTTTCTTCTACAAACTGCTGGAAGACCTCCGCGACGATGTCGCGCACCGTCTCCCCAATGTCTTGGAGATCCCCCTTTATGAGGGTGATCAAGTCAAAAGAAGTTTTTGAGGCCTTCGACTTCTTCTGCAACCCCACCTGCTCTCTTGGGCGCTGTCACTTTAGTTGTGTGGACACTGTCTGCGGGTTCACGCCACCTTCCTCTGTTTCTGTCTCCTGTTCGGGTGAAGGTGACTTTTCTCCCTCGTGCTCCTGCTCAACTATCCTCTACTTCTCTTTTTCTACCTTCACAGCGTCACGTGCCTTCTGCGCCTTGGCTACTGTTGCTTCATTCCTTCTCTTCTCTGCCAACTGCAACATTTACATTTTTTCGTCCTCCTTTTTCCTCTATGCAGCAGACTTCTTTGCTTCCATTGTGGAGCTAGATGGAGCATGCCACTCTGGTGGCCATGACTCAAGGACGATAAATAAGACATCGTCTGTCACCAGATAAGGTAGCTCATTCCTTTTCTTTGTGGGTTCCTTGCGTGCCCTGATATACACATGATGAAATTCCACCTTGAACTCCGAAAATCTCTACACATTGTTATAGACAGAGGGTGATAACTACGGCTTGTGGTTAATCCCCATTCTGATGTTCATCTCCATGAACACCCATAATATTTTTCTATCTTTGATTCTTTTCACATCTCTGGTTTCCCACAGCGAAGCATGCTTTGCTACCTCCGGAAGATCCTATGCAAATGTTGGGAACTGGCTGTCCTCGAGAAATTCCCAAGGCACCAACACTATGGATATCGGAAGCCATACATAGTGAAAAGTATTCCCCTGCTGCTACACCTCATGGTAGTTATCTAGGAACTCTCTGCACAAGTAATCCACCCAATTAAACTGGACCCCATTTGCACACTATGCAACAAGTGCAACCATCAACATGCACCTCATCCATGCAGCACTTCCGCGTAACTTTCCCAACCAATATTCGCGTCGCAACTTTGACCGCAACATTGTTGATACTAGAGATCACGTACCCTCTCCTTTTCTTCTCTAGCTTGAACTTCTTCTTCATGGCCTTCGCGATGGCCAAATCATCACTTTTACCCTTGGATATGTTCACTGGATCCTCACCTTGGAAAGGGAGCTGGGTAATTCTGTGAATCAGATGATCCATGATGGGGATGGGCTCCTCCAGTCATAAACACCCATCATGCACAATGCAGAGAAACTTCCTGATGATGAAAATAGTCACTGGGGTGCGATGGTAATGTGGCACCCAGAGTAGGTTTAACAATCCTGCTTTCTCTACTCCTCGCAACCACTTGTGTGGTTCCAACTCTATGACTCCCGCTAGTGCATTTTTCTTCTGGCGCATTAGTTGCATGGTTGCCAAATGTGGGAATTTCTCATGGTTTTAAAGATCCCAGTCTTCAAATTTTAGCACAGGCACTCACCCAAAGTGCACTCTATCAAAAATGATGTCATCAGGGAGAAAACGAGTCTGTAGAGAGCTCTTGTTCTCATCTGGGTCCTTGGGCACCCTTGCTTTCTCCTTCCGTAGAGGAACATATGTGGGAAACTTGGTTAGAGGATCCACACCCTGGGTTTCTTCCTCCATTTCTTCATCCTCCTCCTCTACCAGGATTTATTCAAAGTCTTCTTCCTCCTCATTGGCTTCCAAATTGATCACCTTCACCTTTTCTTCCATGGTGAGCCTCATCCTTAACGGATTCCTCAAGGACACATGCATCGATACCATAGGCTGCTTATCTTTCTTGGGTCTTAGTGTGCGCGGTGATTTATGGATTTATGTGATTATCCCAACACTTTCTAGGGCTTCTCCTACTGTTATGGCCTGTGCGGCCTCCTCAACGGTCATCTCTCCAATATCCATGGCTTCCTCTAGCGCGACCACATTGCTATTCCACAATTCTCTCAACGGCTTAGGTAAGTGCTCAAACAATGCCTTTGACTTCAAAAGATCGAACAAATTAGGGTTCATGAATCTTTGGGTGCGCAATAGCTCAATTCTCAAATTGCCAAGTGTTGTTTGCTAGGCAGCCCTTTACAGTTTATAGCGGCTTTTGAATTTGAATTTTACTATTTACCCCACTTTTGGTCCATTAATGCTCCCTTGGCAGCAGATTTTCCAAAATCTAGCCCATAAAGTTCACCTTAAATGCCCGCCGCCCACTCCATTTTGTCTCAAACCAAGCATGACATCGTGGAGAGTGACCGTAATGGTCACTTTCTAACCAACATGCGTGGCAATGTAGCTACCCTCGCATTGTCGCGGACCCTGTGGCACTTCACCACTGTGTGCAGTCTTATCATCACGCAGCTCCTGGGCAGAGTAGTTTATAGTCCTGTGCCTCCTTTCATCTGCCTAGAGTGCTAAGACTGTGCTTCTTATGGCTAGTCAGATGGTCGGGCCACCTATGTCTAGCTTCGAACGACTGCCATTTACATTTCCTGGGAAGAGTTCGCCATTTAATTTTACCAACTGCACCTCGCCACCATCGGTGATCTCCTTAATAACATATGGTCCCAACCAATGCATCAAACTAGTAAACTCTCGGTGGTAGTCCCCATGTCTGTTAATGTAATCGAGCTCATCCTGATCTATTACCACAGTCTTTCTACAAAGAAAGTCCTTTATTCCTTCCTCAAGCTTCTTGACTTCTTCTTTTGCCATGGTGCTTTTCTCCCTCAACTGAACTCTTTCATCCATGAGTTCTTGGAGCCTAAGATCACCCTGTTGGATCTCTTCATCGAGTCCTAACTGTTCTTCTTGGAGCTCTTCCAATTGCACGAGCCTCTCCTCTAGGGCTCCGCAGTTTGTCATACCTATGAGCATTGCTATTTGCAGACTAGGCATGATATATTCCATCGACATTACAACCTCTACTCCGTAGACAAGCCGGAAAGGTGTCTGTCCCATCAGTTTCTTGCATGTCATCCTATAAACCCATAAAACTGCAGGTATGCGTAGGTCCCAATCACTTCTGTGTGCATTGCATACCTTTGTCAGTGTATTGCACACCTTACTAAATGCTTCTGCGTGGATAACCTTCTACATGATTGTCCTTCCTACATACTATCTTTCTAAAATTAAGATACATTTTCACATTTGTCCCCCGAACACATACTTATTGACCATCCCTTTCAGCATGAAGTTCTTGTGCATTTGTGCAGGTTGTTTTCCATATGCCTGCATCCACTCAATGAGACTTGCATGCAAATCATTTCCTCCATTGTATTTGTCTATCAATCACACCCTAAGCTTCCCAAATCATGTGCACATCATCCTTCTACATTCGTGCCAGTCATCAATGCTCCTTTTGTGCATACCCCACCACCTCACGAGTGTAGCACGTTCTACCCAATCCAAGGCCTGGAAGCATTGCGTTTCCGAAACCTCCCTTTCAAATTTATTCAAGAAGGTATCTACCTCACTTAGGCCATCATAAGTAGGAAGGTCTCTTACTTCTGTCAATATGCAACACAATGACCTTGTCATCATATTACAATTAACTGTAGTTACCTCATGTAACCGATTCTTCCACTACTCTGTCTCCTCATCCAAATCCAAAGTACAAGAGCTCTCGCGCTCCCATGGAAGTCATCCATCAGCAATGGGATTCACCTAGTTCTGGCTTCATGCTGTTATCTTATATATGCAGTCCGAATCATCATCACTTTCATAGTTGTGCATCGACTTTGTATAGCGCGATCCTTCAACAAGGTCCAAAGGTATAACTACGTGTAGTGACTTCTTTTCAAAAATCATCTTGCACTTCTTCAGATTAATCACCCCATTCATGTTAGTGGCCTAATCAATTCCTAAGAGTGCGGGCTAGGGATTGTTGTCATCCACAATTTCTATCACTTCAAATTCTTCTAGCGTGCTCTCTCCCTCAATATCCACAGTGATTCCCTGCAATCACCGCATGGGTATTATCTTCAACTGGTTTTCCATTCACAGTTAAATAAGAGACTATTGTAGCGTAGGTCTCCCCATTCACTCCCATGTCTACTTCGGTAGAACATTCGCATCAAATCCTAAATACAGAATTACTTGGTCCATTTCATATTCTCCAATTTGCGCGGTTAACTTCATTTATCTTCTCATCCTTGTCTTATGCTTTCCAATCTTTCTGACCACACATGGTTCTCCTAGCGCAGTCCCAACACATCTGTTAATGAGTCCTTGTAACCATTTTACAGCTTTACTGTCGCGTAGTAACTTCATAAATGTTTCCAAGAACGTTGTGAGCATGGATGGGTCCATCTCCGGCTCCTAAAGTGGAGGCCTCAGCAAAGCTCTTCTTGGCTTCCATGAAGGTTTCTCGAGCACGCTCCAAGTCAAACTCCACTTCTTTCGTCGGGGCTTTGTGAACCCAAGTACTATCTTCCAGTTGTTTTCCTTTGTCATCTCCCATCGTGATTCCACTTCGGAGCACAATGTTCATATTGGGATCTTCCTCACGTGGCTCAGACCTCATCATCTACAGGTTCTAAGTCGGGGGAGGCAGTACCGCTCCTTTTTCATGTATCCTAGCTATCAGTGTAGGAAAATCTTCTATCTCATGATCAAACAAGGTGCAATATAAACACGACATCCGCATCAGATTCATACAATTGCAAGCATAATGTCTTGGCCCTTCACAATTGTAGCATATCAACTGACCGTGACCTCTTCTAGGTCCTCCTCTGCCTCGACCTTGTTCACGCCCCTGAAATCCCGTTCGCGCCACTCCTGCATTTTGGTCTAGGGGCCGTGATTTGGACTAAACTCTATAGGTAGGAGTTTTGTCCATCATCAACTCATATCTCCTACAAGTGCTCTCATCGTGTCCCACCGAACTACAAAAATTACAAAACAATTGTTTCGAATTTTGTGTATACTTCTATAACAAATGGTAGTTTTTTGTAGCGTGTTTTCCTCCTATTTGAAAAATCACGCACCACAAAGCAGGCTCCGTGCTAGGTCCTGCTTGTGCTTTTGGATTTAATGGCATCGGTCCACCTCCTACAAGGTAATTCACGAAAACCAGGCAGTGGTCCTTGTCATGACCTTAACCTTTGCATTTTATGCACAACACGTCTTCATGCACTTCTAGTCGAGCTATCTTGTCTCGTTTCAGACTTTGCATTTCCAGGCATAAATTCTTCAACTATGCATGGATTTGCTGAACTCCCAAGTTAAGATCCTGCATCGAGGTCTCATGCAGCCTCATCATGATCTCTAAGGCCTCTGCCTGAGTTGTTAACTTCTTCTGCGATGGCACACTCCTTAAATGTGGCATTAGCAATGCTACAAACCATTCATGATGTTTTTCATCCATCAGATTCATATTAGCTTTGCAAATCACACACTTCAACCTCTGATCCAACTCCCAAGGAGTCTTGCCTGGTAGCATCGTGATATCTTTTAATCCAATGATTGACTATTCTTGAGACTTCAGCCTGCTAAATTCTCTGTTTAGCACTGCTTGAATATCCACGATTCCTGCATTTGGATTATCATTGGAGTGCTTTATATACCAGGTCAGTGCACGATCCTACAAGGTGCTAACCAGTGTCTCTTTCTTTAATTTTCATCTGTAACTCCTTGTGCTTCCCATACGACTCTTACCATGAACCAAAATTGGTCTGGATCCTCATTTCCCAATCCCTTGAACATAGGAAACTTTATCGTGCTTGCCATATTAACTCATGGTGGTGGTGGAGGTGGTACGAGTGAATATGGAGGTGAAGGCAATGAATCTAGTGGTGGTGTGGGTGGGGGTGGTATTCACGGAATTCTTTGCCTTATAAAATGGATCGCACTTCGCAGAGAGACCTTCGCGAGCTCTTCCTCGTCCCCTCGTGGAGGTGAAATCAAGGGTCTAGTTTCTGGTCCCTTATTTCCTTCATTCCTATAAATTTTTCCACTTTGTGTAGCCCCGAACATCAAGGTAATTGCATAGCCCTATTTTCACACAATAACATTTTAATCCAAGTATTCAGAGACTTTATGTACTTACCTCACGGTCCCTTGAGAAAGTGTTGCTCTGCCTCAGTGTAGCTAACTGATGTGTCAACCGTGAACTCAATAATGAATCCTCCTATAATTCGATTGAGCTAGTGATCAACGGCACATTAAATCTTATCCTCCGACACTTCCAATCTTTGCACTAACTCTAGGGTCCACACAATAGGACGTCGAGCTTCCACCTTCCTTGGCTATCTGCTAGCTTCATGATCCAATCATACAACTTAGTAGGTGAAGATGTAAAGAAGATTTCATGGATCTCTGTGTACAGGTAGCAGTCTAACCACTCTTCTTTTTCAGTCATGAGTTCCTGTTCTCCTGTGCCGCGAACTCCTGAATTCTTTTGTCCAATCAGCCTTTAATTTCCTTCTTAGTTGGATTCCAATGATATGACATTAGACATCTCTATGAAGATTCTATTCGTGGCAACGGAACCATTTGTTGGCTTGATGGGGCCTAACCCAGGTTCAGAGTTTTAGCCAAACAAATCCCTACTCTACCAGCCCTTTTGGCATTAGCCCGCGGAGCACAGACTGAAGTCTCAGCCAAAGAAGTATGGGGGAATGCTAGAACCAATTTTTTGCACCCTTGAGATGTATGAGGGGTCAATTTAGTCCAATTGTGCCTACCTTTCTTTAGGTTACTTTGCACACTGTGCTGACCTGCGATACCTTTGCAATCTACTATAATTGTCCTTCGCGCAACCCTAATTAGGGGCTGAGGTGATTTCACGCTGCTATGGCAGCGATTTGTGATATTTCCCCAAGTTACACCATGTATCTTACTTATCCTCTTATAGATGTTATTCAACCTCACGTGAAGAGATATTTTAACTCACATTCACTTAACCTACATAGTTATATATGTTTGCGCAACATATAGACAACAGAAATGCAATTTATACCCAATATATTCGATACAGAAAACATGAAATAAATACACAGAATTGATGTAAAACTTCTCTTTATTAATGCCTCAACAGTTACAGACTCGACTCACCCTGTGCACTCAGCTACAGGGGTCTGTGCACTTAGTTGCAGACTACTAGGCTTCTACACACTCAGCTGCAGAGCCCTCTCCTACTCTACGATCCAATGACTCAAATTTACCCTTAGATCTCCTGCTATGCTTCTATTCCATGATCATTCAAATTTATTTCTTTACAACTTAGAGCCTCGCTCTATTTATACAATCCCATGGTCCACGGAACATGGGTAGATCTCTATAGCATACATTACATTACAAAATTGAGAGCGGACAACCCTAAGACTCATTTACAATCTATGCACTCCGTGCCCAAAAAATGTAGATTATTTACATCGGATTTACAACTTTTAACCAAAATCTGGGCTTTTAGCACCAAAAATTCCCTTGGGGGATCCCGCACCCAACACACAAGTGTCTTCATGGTCGTTGCAAAGTGTATCTTTCATGTCACACCTGTTGTAAGTCATCACCAAGTTGTCAAACTGAGGGAAGTGTTTGGTTTATATGTCATGGATGATCTATGTTGTGTGCCATCAAGTGTTTTAGTTTGGTCACAGTCAAGTCATGTCATTGATCACATCAGTTCACTGCCCCCACACATAGCCAATTTTCATAAATTTCCCATCAACTTAGCCTCATCCAACCTTCGCCAAATGCGCATTATGCAGTTCCAATCCTCAAGATATAGCCTTGTCAGTTTACACTACACAATGCACAGTTCCTTCCTCCCAAGATTGCACACTACGTAGTTCCATTGCTTAAGCTTGGATCTTGGTCCCTAGAATTGTGAAATCCATTCCTCTAGCTTGGCCTTAACTGGGCGTTGTGCAGTCTTTGAGCTCTTTAGCTACATAATTACACAATCAGCTAGCCTCCTTTCCCTCTTAAAACTGCACAATGGTTTGAACCAGTGCCCATACCTTCAGCCTATCGTAATGAGCCTTAAAGCTTTGTAATTCCCTTCCTTAGTCTAGCCTGGATTATGAATTTTGTAGTCTAAAGGCTCAAGCTCCACCCCTGAGATCCTGAACTACACAATTGCATAGTCATTGAGCCTCTTTACCAACCTACAATCCGATTTTGGCTCAGTCAATGGATCAACACATCCCATCTTAGACTAGGGGTTTTATCAGATTGATGTTGTCTTGTCATGAGTGAATTGCAGATGTAGGTACTCTATCATACCATAACAAGATGATAAATAAGGAGATGGGGAAGGGAACATGCTGAAAGAACACCTTATATGTATCTGATTATGCAAGTTGATCTATCAAGAGAAGACAGAAGGGACACCATTTTCTGACCATAGCTGAAGACTTGATATCATTGAAGACTCCTTACCTCTAAGCCATAAGGAGGTGGATAGAAGAGCATCGTCAAGAAGACATGTAGCAAGTAAAAACAAAAGTGGCTTGACATTTCCATGTCATCAAGCAGTCTATGTCAGTAGTGTCATGTAACATCATGTCATGATTTATCATATGCCACATCATCATTGTGGATTATGTAATGATATATTCAAAATGTATTGTAAAGTGGAAGTCTAAAGGACACATTCAGTATGTGAAGAGTCATGTAAATACGAAAAGTCATAGATAGTAAAAGAGTCATGAGGGTAGTCAAAGAGTCACAAGGAAGGTGAAGCATCACCTCATTGGTTATATATACAACCTCATTGTATGAGAAAAGGATTTTTCACCTTGGCTTCTCCCATAAGGCATTAGAGAGACTAATTAGTTCTTTGGGGAGCAAGGAGTGGCTCCAATGCTCCACTATTGGAGCTAGTGGTGTTTATTGTATACATGTGTCTTGGAAATTTCACTTAATATGAGAAGCTTCATGGCCAACACATTCTTCATGCATGGATTATGAATATTTGTAAGACTATTCTATGTATGTTTGTACTTCATGTTTGTTTTCATCTATGCTAAAGTAGTTGAACTATTTTGGTTATTTTAGTACTTATTATATTGAGAATGTGTTGTAATGGTTACTTATTATATTAGACAAATACCTCTTGTTGATTGGTTGTATTGACCATCAAATATTTGTGGACTATTTTGTTGGATGTTAGATGGGTCCTTCTTGGTTACATGTGTATCTACTAGGGTGGTACTATTATCTCTATCTTAGAGGCTCACTTTCTTTCGTCCCTCCACAGTAGAATAACCTTGACACATTATTGTAGCAGCTACAAACACCCTCCAAAATTTTTCCTTAGCTTCATTTTGGAGCCTTGTACAAAGCTTTCACAGCAGCATGTCTTGTCTTGACAAGTACACAAGCTTCAGTGATTTTCTTGCATAATGACATCCTCTCTATCAAATCTTATTGGCCCCCCTCATATGTTGTTTCACCGACTTAGTCCAACTATAGGCTGAGCAACTCTCTCAAAAAATTGCGCAATTTTGGAGGGAAACCAACCTTCCCTCCAGAAATGGTACAATTCTGTCTGGTAGCCTACTGGGCTTCATAATTGTGCAAATCTGCCTGTCATTGTTCACTGAGAAAATTGCGCAATTCCTCCTAGCACGGCTGCTCATCCCATAAATTACGCAATTTTGGGTAGTAGTTCGTTGCTCTGCCCAGAAATTGCACAATCCCTCTGGGCAGGCAGCCCAGCTCCCTCCCATAAATGTGAATTTTTTTCCTCCTAGCAGAGCAAACTATTGCATGTACAATTGAGTTGACTGGTTCCCTACGGGACCAAGTAAAACTTATTTCCATGCATGGGCTACTCCTCCCAAGGTAGCATGCAAAGGCATCCCTTATTTCAGGGATCTATTTTTAGCAAATGGAGGTGACATGGAAGGATCATTTCAGAAACCTCCCACCAAGTGTCGCTTTCCCTAGATTTGTGGCATGCGCATCGCAACCTTAACTTTATCAAACTCATCAACCGGACACTACAGAGATCATTCCACAAATCGATCTTATAGCTTTGACATCCCACATCACATCTAGGAGTCGTCAGCACATTCAACTCAATTGTTTTGGGGTAAGCCCGTTTTTCATGTCTTGCATTATGTTTCTGGAGCTTTTTGTGTTTCGCTTCGTATGAATGTTGTCTGCTTGATTTTAGTGAGTGCTTGTTGTCATTTTGATACATACTAGCTTTTACTAGCATCGTTTCAGTTTTCATTAACATCTCATTGATGTTGCATGCATGACACTGTTTTGCATGGATGGTCTCTGTTGTGGAAACTCACTTTGTGGTGGGCTCCAGTATTGTAGCAATGATGTTACAACTCTTGGGACTCCCTTCTTTGCTTTTATCAACCCGGAGGTAGTTCGTAACAAACTTGGAAGCGACGATGTTGTATGCACAAGTACTAGCTCTTACCACAAGTTTTCACTTGATCAGCTGGCACAAGTTCGCTAGGAGCTCAAGCCAACTTCTATGAGTTCTCAGAAGAATCTTTTAATTGTGATGGAAGAAAGCTAACTCAAAAGAGGCTATTCTACTTGCAGAAAGATGATGAAAGTTGAAAGGAAATGCAAACCCTAGCAAACCCTAGTTTTACCCACTAACCCTACTTTTGCAAGCGAAAGAGATGAAACTAATGAAATGGATGCCATGGACTACTATCAAGGTAAAATCCATGTACTTAAGCTACTTCTAAAGGAAAATGTGGAAGAACCATCTTTTTGTAGTTTTGAGCAATTTTATGCAGAATTATTATGGTTGTGTCTTAACTATTTGACTATGCAGAGGTTTGGTGGTGAAAGGAGATGGAGTTGGCTGTTGCAGATGATGATGAGGGTTTGTATGGGTCCTAAGAAGTCCCTAGAACCATTATGGAGAATTCCATTGCGATCAGATTTTGAAAAATTGCTCGCATGAACTTCTACAAGAAGTTTGCAGGGAATATACAGAAAGTTCTACAAGAACAGGGCGAAAGTGATTTTTGAATGTTTGGAGGAGGAAAAATGGTGTGAAAAGGAAAATTAAGGTTAGATGAGGGTGTTAGAGGGTTTAGTACTCTGTCAATGAAAATCAAACATGAAGGAGATGGTTGGATTGGTTCAAAGGATAAGAAAGTGATTTTGCACAAAAACGTAGAAATTAGGGCTATTTGGGAAAGTGTGGTGAATGAGTAGAGAAAATCTTAAAAAATGGACTAGAGTAGTTTGGGGGATGAAAGGATGATAAGGTGGGATGGTATTCAAGTGAGATGCACACCTGCTTTGAAAAACTGACCCAAGGAGAATTAAAAAAAAATAGGGTTTTACCTATTTTAACCTAATTCTGCCCTAAAAAACAGGAAAGTGCTGAATAGAATTTTTTGGACAGGAAATGACGCAAGAAAGCTATGAAAATTGAACAATAATAAATCCAAGAATGTAAATACAACTGATATCAACTTCTCCAACTCGAATTCACACACTAGCAATTGCATTGGAAAGCAAAAATAGTGTTTTGGTGGCAGCAAGAGTGCTTTGGTCTCAATTCATGGTCCCAAGGAGGGAGAAAGGAGATCAAAGCCTACTTGGTAGCCTTTTTGTGGATCTTTTTCTAGTATTTCAACAAAATAACTAATCAACTTGAAGCAAGAACAACTATTCTAATCATAAAAAACAACCTAAGAAATAAAGCAAGATTTAATCTAAACAACAGAAATTATTTCTTGAATGCAAGAAAAACACATATAAATATAAGAAGGAGGTACTGGGAACTTGGGTTGGGCCCAACCCCAAGAGATACAACCCCCTTAGAAATATTAGTTCTGGTTCAAGGCTGAATTCATCTTCATTGATAAAAAATAATAGTCATATCACAAAATAGTTTACAGAAAGAGCTCGAAAATGAGCTGAATGCAGAGCTGCACTAAAGTGCGAAAATAGAATGTTCAATAGCTACCCTATTGAGGCCTAAGGCCTTCTTATTTATACAATTTGAGGACTCCCAACAGTCGTCTTAAAGTTTAGGAACTCGTCTGCCAAAACTTGCAGATTACAACAACTTCACTAGACTTGCTCGGCTGCCCTTGTGATCATTGATGTGGTGGCCTTTGAACTTCTAGCTGTTGGTGGAGAACTCGAGGAAGGGGTCATTAATGTAGGAGATACCCTTCCTATAAGTCCTCGGCTTGGTTTCTTCGAGTTTTGGTTGTGAATCTACTGATAAATGCCTAGTTTTGGTCCAAAAATGTCCAAAAATCTGCAATAAACACTCATTAGACTTCGTGGCAAAGTGACTATCTCCATTCACTCAATTAACATAAATATACTCAAAACATTCACAAAACTATGGATAATGGTAGATTTATGGAAAAAATATGAAAAATGAGCCCATATAGTTACCCATTTCTAGGGCTCATCATCACCCCCATGCTGAATGAGTTGCTCATCCTCTGAGCAACTAATCCAGTTCTTCATCCTTGATGGTCTTAATAGCTTCCCTAACATCCCATGCTTCTGAGGTGATGTCCTCTTCCCCGTCATGAAAACTTGCCTTTTTTTCCACCTCCTCCCACTGTTGTTGTTCTTCTTCTTCCTTAACCCCTTCCAGTAGTCCTAAGAGTAGTGGAGGACTGAACTTGAGGCCAATCTAGTTGGCTTTCAGGTTTTTGCATTGATTGTTCACTCTTGCCAAAGCCCCCCTCATTCTGGTTGGGGAGTGATACTCCTTGATCTTTAATATGTAGGATAGTGTATTCCATCTCCTCATACAAGCATGAAGGCAATCATCACCAAATAATCTTTCCATATCCTCAAAATGGGCGATGGATTGCGCTTGCCTTTCGACATAATCTGGGAGAACTTGAGGGTTGTTGGCAAGGTGTTGATGAGAATATATTAGAGCTAAGGGGTCTTCTGGTTCTACCCTGATTAGCAGGGGCTCATTCAGTTCTTTGGCCATGATCTGTTGAACTTCTACTGCTTGTTTTTCCTCATGGTACATCCAGGAAGCCATAGCCATGAGTTGTACATCTCCTAATGCAGCATTGGGGTCCCAAAAGTTCATATTAGGGAGTTCCATATTATGTAAGTAAAACTATACTAATTTGGCCTTGTCCTCAGCTGAACTAGTGGCACATAGATGCATAAACTGACCATAATGTTGGAAAGGGATTGTGCCCCTTTGGGCCAATGTTTTGATTTGAAACTAGAGGCATTGGTCTTTAAGATACAATGCATAAGATCTGGTCAGTTGTCTACATCACAAGGCTTCCATTGCCCAGCTGGCCATGGAGGACATATAGGATTCTCTCTCTTGCAACTGCTATTTCAGCATCAGTATTTCAGCTACTGCGTGAGACTCCCTCTCTTGCTGTTACTTTATCCTCATTTCAACACCAAGCTGTGTCTCTTCCCTTGGCTGCTGTTCCTCTACTGTTTCTTGACCTGCTAAAGGACCTTCCTGTAGTTGCTACTCTTCGTAAATCTATGTTATGTCTTCCCTTTGAGTTTCTTGTTGTTGTACCTGCTTTTTCAGCAGTGCATTTTCCTCCTGTAGCTGGGCTCTTTTAATGCTTTTAGTGTGTCTCACCATTGCCAACTCCCTTCTTAATTATTTTAGCTATTATTCCATGTGGCCTACATCTACAACTCCCTTGGATTTGGCAATTTTCATCCAAGTGTGTGTTCTAATTCTTTCTTGTTCTACTTCAAAGAAAAGGGGTATAACGAATTTCTGTGGGATGATCTTCCCACCATATAGCAAGTTGTAATATGAGCCCAAATTAGGCTGAGGGCTTAGTTCAAGTATCTCCTCAGTCTTGTCTTCCTCATGTGACTATTTTGCTACCTCCTCTTCCATTTTTTCAGTCTCCTTTAGCTTGGACATCGTTTCCTATAGAGAGGTCTTAGCTTCCTATAGAACTGTGTTGGTGTCCATTAGTTTGATTCTTTCCTTCCAGGTGGAAGTTTTGGGACTTCCTCTCTCATAAGTGATAAATATTTTGGAGGGGGATTCCTCCTTTTTCTTAGTAGGGGCATCTTCAATTATTATATGTTTTTTTGATGGTTGCTGGGGCTTGCCCACCTTTATCCTGGTGCTCCTTAAAGTACATGGATGTTGCTCTTTCTCTTTTTCCTTTTTGTTTTGTTGGAGTGCTTAAGGTAGCCAGCACAACTGATGCTTCCTTTGCAAATGTCTTAGGGGATGTTTCTTCCTGCTGTTGCTCCCCTTCATCTTCTGCTGTCTTTTTTGTGCCTGTTGTTTCTGTTGTTTCTAGTACTGGCTTCTCTTTTTCTTCCTGGGTTCCTGTCTTGCTTGTGGCAGTCCTGTTTTGGAATTTCTTAGGCTTTTTCTTCTCACATTTTGTTCTTTCCCTTTTCTTTGTCTTTGGGGTGGTCTTCTTTTCTGCTGTGGGTTTTTCAAGTTTCTCTTTTGCTTCCTGTCCCTCCTCTATCTGAATAGGTGGTGTCCCCTCATGCACTTCTTTCTCAATTTTCTCTTCCTCTTCCTTACTGCCAGATGGGCTGATATCCTCAGCCAAAGTTTTGATGTCATCATCTCTAGACATATTTCTAAAAATGTCCCAAGCTATGGGAATGGTAAATGTATGTAAGGCATCTTCTACCAACAGTTTGATGAGCCCATGGTGGGTCAGCTGGTCTGGGTCTCCTGCATTTAGGTTGGTACTACATTCTATTAAAAATTGGAGGAGGAAATATGGGAGACTCAGCTTTTTAACTGGAGGCAAGTCCATCCCATACCTCAATTCATGTAGTAATCTAAAGTGATAACCATAAACAATGTTGAACCTTCCTTCACAAGTGATGTATTTCATTATTTGGTAGTTGACTTCATTCCATGGAGGAGGTAATCTTGTCCTTCTAACCCCATTTTTATCCTCTATAGGATCCTCCCCAGGCTGAAAAAATGTCTTCTTGGCCACTTGTCCCAATGCTTTTTCCTCCTTGCTCCAAGGGAGCCCAGGTGGAAGGCCTATAATTTGACTAATAAAATCAGGGGTGAGTTCTAGGGACAGACCCCTAAAACTGACTGTGACATGTGTTTTCGAATGGGGTCTCAAGGCCATCAGAAATTTTTCAGTTACCTCATCATCATATCCATGTATTCTTTCAAAGAAAATCATTCAATTAGCCCTGGTGAAGAGGGCCACCATGTCAGGATGCTCATGTAGTTGGTTGGAGTTCAAAGGCTCCTTCCTCATAAACCCTCCTAGCATGGTGCTGAGTAGTTTTTGACGTGCTTAAGTGAGGAGAAAAAAAACGATTTTAAAGAAAATTAGAGATAGAGGGACAACTGAGTTTTGTTTCTTTTTTTTTGAACTGTAGGAGGAATTCCAGTGCTCCTTCTCACAACACCAAATTACAATATGTCCCTTGTTTCAAACTGCTCTTACCCCAAATTTGATTTTCCACTTGTAGAGATAATATATTTTCTTTTGACAGAACAAAAGATAAATAACATAGGTTTTTTCAGAGAATAGACAGATATGCAATTTCGATTTTTCTTTTTTCCATACAGGCTGGTTCCTATGATTACAAGTGTTTTCTTTATAGCTGAATATGAAAAAGAAGAAGATAGACTTCGAATGTAGAGAAGAAAATAGAGAACTGTGTATAACTCAGGGAAAATATGTAGACAGACTTTCAAAATTCATTCTCCTTTTTCCCAATCCAATTCTGTGTTTTTAATCCACCACCTTATACAAATAAGTCTTATGCAGGGAGATTTCTTGAGCCTACCTCGTTTTAAGCTTAAATTCTAGTAAAAATCTTGAGTTTTCCTTCTACTGGCTATTCTCTGCCTTTCCTGTAGAAATTATCCGGCTTCCTGTAGAATGCAGTAGGGCTCCTGTAGAGCTCGATAGGCAAGAGGGTTTTCAAAAAACTGACAGAAAACTAATGGAGGACAACTGGTTTGCTGCTATGAAGGTGGTAGACAAATGCTACAGTCGAGAGCTTAATAACATGCAAATGAACCAAAAGGGTTGTGGAGGCTTGGAGTGCATTGTACTTAACTGTTGGCATAACCCGCGGTGAGGAGATGAGGTGGCCAGATGGGTATGTTATCCCCATCTAGACTGTTGGTCTGATGCCAGTGTCATTATAGTTCCTCACGCCACCTGACTGCCATCACCTCCCTTACTCCCGTTATCCACCGCCACCACTACCAGTTTCAAATGCCTTCTTCCCGAGTTGACATGCTGCACGTGCTGGCTGCGTATCTAATTAGCAGTTTGAATTTGGACATGGCTCAACTGAATTTTGCGAAGGGGCGTGAACTAAACGAGGGTGGCCAGTTAGCTGGCCACTGATTCCACGTAATTGACCATTCCATAGTTCATGTAGTTTTGAAATATTATTCATGCAATCAAGGAATAGGTTTAGGCACTTACCTGCTCAGTCATTGGTGTGTTATGCATATTTCAGATTTTGGCACTTTGTTTCCCTGCTACTGTTGCTGCTTTCACTCTGCATGCTTGGCCTTGGTGTTTTTGATGATATCCCGTTCAAACATGACTCTTCATATGTCCTGTTGTGTTGACCCTATTTCTGCAGTGTGTTTTTCAAAGTGATCAAATGTTACAGGAATCCCGTAGGATTTCCTGTAGCTGCTTCTCCTCTTGAAATTCAAGCTAATACATGAGCAGGGCTAAAACTGCTGAAGAAGGCCTCAACTAAGAAGAAATCACAGCTAGAGGGTATCAGGTAGGGATGAGTAAAATCGCTGCTGCCTTTATTTTTCATTTTTTCTTCTTGTTGTGTGTTTGCAGGATGACATAATCAAAATATCTGTATGTGGCTATGCAGGGACAAAAATGAGTGCAGAGGTAGATGTATAGGGATGGAATGGTGAAATGGGAAGATGGATGGTGGTAAAGAGGTTCACAGGGTTGCTAGCCGAATTTCCAACCCTCGTGTTCTGTTTTAAAAAGGATTTTGGCCTTCCCGGAATTTCTAGAAGATCCTCTTGTAGAAAACACATAGTTTCCTGTAGGATGCAGAATTTCAGAACAAATGAGGCCAAAAACTTGGGAAGGGATAGTAGTGATGGTGTGATGGGCAATGAAGGGTGCATGCAGCCTGTCATGTCTTTTCCTCTCGTGAAACCCTCCTGCAATGACCTTCCTGCAACCTACAATTTATTCAAAAGAAGTTAGGTTTTTTCTTTTTTCATTTTTCTTTCTTTTTTTTTTTAGACAGCTGGGGCGCCTCTAGGAGGTTTTCAACCTCACTGCCTGCCCTGGGTGCCTCCAAGAGGTTTTCACCCAGGGATATTTTAATCCATTTTCTTTTTTCTCTGTTTTTCCAGTTTTTTTTTTTTTGCTTAGGGTGTGGGTGGAGTGGAGACAGAGACCTGCTCCACAACCAACACTAATTTACCCAGAGTTTCAATGAACTCCTGCTTAGAAAGGGGCTTCCTGTAGATTTTCAATCGATGCCCATTGACGAGCATGGGAATGGCTTCTTCATCAATGGTTTGGATAAGGACTAAACCATTGTCATTGCATTTTTCCACTGTATATGGTTCCAACCATCTAGTTCTCAGCTTGCCCTTGAAATCTTTGTACCTTGAATCATACAGCAATGACCAATCTCCCAACTGAAATTGTTTCTCTCTGAGGTGTCAATCATGCCATATTTTTCTTTGAAGCTGGATTACCTCTGAGTGGAGAAGGGCCTGCATTCTCTGTTCATATAATCCATTTAGCTGAAGCAACCTGTCTTTTTGTGCATGGATGAGGTCTAGGTCCAGATGAGCTACCAGCCTTAATGTGTTATATTCAAATTCTATGGATAGCAAAACCTTCTTCCCATAGACCAACTCATAGGGTTTGAAACTTGTGATAGTTTTCCAAGTAGTGTTATAGGCCTAGGTGGCCTCAACCAATCAGTCTGCCCAATATTTTCTGCTGCTACTCACTACCTTAGTCAAAATATCTTCCAAAGCTTTGTTAGTGACTTCCACCTGTCCATTTGCTTGTGAGTGATAAGAGGTGGAAGTTTTGCGCTTAATCTTGTGGTGTGTGAGCAGGTCTTCAACTAAATTGGAGGTAAATTGACTCCCTTGATATGTAACTAACTCTCTTGGGTAGCCAAACGTGTAGAATATATTTTCCCTTAAAAACTCAGCTACTTTTTCCTCTATTGCTGCTTTGATTTCCTTTGTTTCTGCCCACTTTGTTAGGTAGTCCATGCACACAATGATGTAAGACTTCTGTTTTGAAGGAGTGTTGATATGACCCAAAAAGTCCATGACCCACTTCTCAAATGGCTCGAAAGTTATTTGAGGTTGCAAGGGAATCTCATCCCTTGGAGTCGGTTTATGCATCCTTTGACATCGGTCACATTGGCTAATGTATATCCCGACATCTTAATGGAGAGTGGGCCAATAGTAACCTGCCTGGAAAATCTTGTAAGCAGTCCTCTTTGCTGCAAAGTGGCCCCCACAAGGTCCATCATGATAGGTTAAGAGGATGTCAAATACTTCCTCTTCCTTGACACATTGCCTCAAAATCTGATCTAGGCCAAGTTTGAACAGGCTGCCCCCAATCCAAGTGAATGGGGCACTTTTTCTCACAATCTTTCTCTTCTCTTTTGAGGACAGGTGTGGCGGAAACTGTGATGAAACCAAGTAATTTGCTATATTAGCAAACCATGGAGAGAGTACTGAAATACAAAATAACTGTTCATCTGACATTTGATCATCCACCATTCCTTCTTCACCTGGAGGTAGATCTAGTCTAGACAAAAAATTAGCAACAACATTTTCCTTACCAGGCTTATCAACAATAGTAAAATCAAATTGCTGCAACAAAAGTAACCATCTAATGATACAAGCGTTTACATCTAGTTTATTCATCAAATACCTAATTGTAGCATGGTCAGTGTGTACGAATGTTTGGTAACCAGTGATGTAGTGTTTGAACTTGTTTAGGGAATTGACTACAACTAGGAGCTCTTTTTCGGTTATCGTGTAGTTTAATTCTGCCTTGGACAGGTTTTTATTGACAAAGTATATGGCATATGGTAGCTTCTCTTTAAATTGTCCTAAGGCTACTCCTATAGCTTTGTCCGAGGCATCTATGTTAATGTGGAAAGGTAGGGCCTAGTTTGGACCTCTCAAGATTGGGGTAGTTACCAGCTTACCTTTCAAGGCATCCAGAGCCTCTTGACAGTTGTTAGTCCATATAGACTCAGCATCCTTCCCCAAAAGACCAAACAATGGAGAGACTAGCTTGCTAAAATCCTTAATGAATCTTCTATAATACCCTGTTAAGCCTAGAAAACTCCAAACATCTCTTACCTTTTGAGGAGGTGGGACCCTTTGGATAATAGCAATCTTGTTAGGATCCACCTGTAATCCTTGTTGAGAAATTGTATGACCTAGCATGGTCCCTTCAGTCATCAGGAATTCAAATTTTTCAGGACTGAGGGACAGGTTCATTTCAATACACTTGGCTAAAACTTTTCCCAGGTTAGTCAATGTTTCTTGGAAGTTGGAACCATAAGGGGTAAAGTCATCCATATAGATTTCCACTGAATCATGAACTAGCTCAGTAAATATGCTCAGTATTGCCCTATAGAAAGTGGCAGGAGTGTTGCACAACCCGAAGGGAAGGACCCAGTAGGCAAAGGTACCCCATGGACAAGTGAAAGTGATCTTATCTTGGTCTTCCAGGCTGATTTGGATCTGGTTGTACCCGCTAAACCCATCTAAGAAAGAGAAAAACTTCTTTCCTACCAGGCCATCTAACACTTGATCTATGAAAGGCAAAGGGAAATGGTCCTTCTTGGTGGCTTTGTTCAGTTCCCGATAATCTACATAGATTCTCCACTTCCCGTTTTTATTTAGCACTAGCACCAAAGGAGAAACCCATTTGTTGTTAGAGATGGGGTAGATGAATCCTAAATCCAGCAGCTTTTGTAGTTCTTCTTTGAAAATGTCCTTGAGGGCTGGATTCATCTTCCTTTGAGGCTACCTAACTGGCTTAAAATATTCCTTGATGTAAATGTGATGAGTACAGACAGAAGGGTGGACTCCCTTCCTCTCCTTATAACTCCAAGAAAAAGCATCCAAGTGATTCTTCAATAAGCTACACAGCTCTTTCTCCTGAGAGGTGGATAGGGCTGAGTTGATCCTCAAGGTTCATTCTGGGCCAAATTCCACATTCTTAACTCAGAGAGAAGCCGAATCAGCCACATAGAGATCAACTAAAGCATTAACTTGGGTTTCTTCCACCAACTTTTCTAGTGGCAATTCACTGGGGGTGGATTTTGGATCAAGTTTTCAAGAAGATCATCCTCAGTTTAGGGACCCTCCATGGTAGTTTCTACTGTACAAAATGGTGTGGATTAGACTTCATCCTCGTCTTCCTTCTCCAACCAGAGGGGTAAATCATATTCCAGTAGAGGTTGGGCAGGAGGATAGAAGACTAGCTACTTGGACATATGCCCATTCTTGACTATCATGTTCCCAGTTCGGCAGCTGATGTAGGCATCTGCAGTAGCAAACCAAGGTCTTCCTAGGATGAGAGGATACCCAGTGAGCTTTTCCTTTGGTTGGAGAACCAAGAAATTAGCGAGGTACTCCCAGGAATCAATAGAGACCATGACATCTTCCACAATCCCCTCGAGGGTCACGGTGCAGTGGTCTGCTAACTGCAGTACTGTCAAGGTCTTTCTTAGGGAGCCCTGAAGGTTGAGATTAAGCATATTGTCCTTGGTCATCACATTAATGGCAGCCCCTAGATCAATCAAGGTATGGGGGATTATGGTGCCATTGATGTGGACATCGACTACTAGACTCCCAGGGTCTAGATATTTCGGAAAAATTACCTGCCACAACATTAGATCAGACAGTTGTCTTATAACATTGATAGTTGGGGCATCTATCCTTCACCTACCTGAGTGTTTAAAGAACTTCCCCTTGATCATCTTGTTGTATATGGGCACATCCTTTCTGGCTTGGAGAAGGGGTATTTTTACACATAACTGTTTTAGTTCTCCTAGAAGTTTAGTTTCTTTTGGGGTCGGTTGTATGGTTCCAGTTAATCTCTCAGGAAAGGGTGGAATGGATTTTCGTTCACTTTCCTATTTCTCTTCTTCATCCTCCTTAGGAGGAGGTTGGCTGTTTGGGAGGACCTTCCCAGATCGTAGGTTGATCTCTTGAATCTCCACAACATAGCTAGGGAATGTTGTTTCTCTAGTATATACCTGTTGGGTCTGTCCGTTATTGGGGTTCGGGTTCGGTTGAGCAGGTATTTGGGGTTGTTTTGGAGGAGTAGGAGGTAATGGTTGTGGTTGAGCAGGCGGTGGAGGCAAAAGAGTGGGAGGAGAGTTGTATTGGGGCCTCCACCCATGATGAGGTGCATTCCATTGAGGTTGTGGCTGAGCATGAGAATGAAACGAATGAGTAGCAGGTTGAGTATGGTATTGAGATGGATACGACCAAAGAGGGGGTGTGGACCAAGAAGGATGAGTAGGGGGGCCCCAAGAAGGTATGCGAGTGGATTGATTGGGGTTGTAATAAGTCTGGGATGTCCTTTGCATTCCTTGCTGGTAAGGTTTGGGTCCATGTGTCCTCCTTTGGTTCATGAAGTAGAGTGGTTCAATGGCTCCTTCAACCCCTTGGTACATAGCTTTAAATCTGGGTAAGTATGGGCACTGCTTTGTAGGGAAGTCTGCTTCACAGGAAAAACACACCTCTACGAAGTGTAATGGACACTCGTTCATAGGATGCTTCCTAGTGCATCTGGGACAAAAGATGGCCAAAGCCCCCTCAGCTTCCTCCTACTTATTTTGGATTCACAAGGTATCCATTTGCATGGAAATGGTCTGTCCAATCTCGCTTTTGAAATCTCTCATCTGATTTGCAAACTCGTTTTTGGATAAAGGGGCACTGACTAAAAGTTGACTTCCCCTACCTCTTTTTCTAGCTGCCCTAGAATGATTTCTAAACACAGTATTTATGTCATCATAAGGAAGCTGGTAGATGTCTCCCCCAGCCAGCAAATGGAGAGTATCTAGAAGGTATTCAGGGAATCCTTGGAGCAAAACCAACTTTAGAGATTCGGGGTCAAGTCTGCCCCTGGCCCTTTTATAACTGAGTTGAAACCTCGCTTCATAGTCTTCTAAAGATTCATCACTTCCCATGGTCATCTGAAAGATTCTTTCCTTTGTTTCCTTTGACCTACAGTAATCCCGGTATTTGTTGTTAAAGGCTTGCTGCATCTGAGCCCAAGTTGTGATAATGTTTCTAGGTAACCCCATGAACCAGCGTAGTGCTAAATCCTTGAGGGTAGAGGGAAAGAGTTTCAATTTTTTCTTGTCTTTGGCATAGTCATAGGTTCGAAAAAGGACAACAAACTCAAACAAGAAGGTATTAGGGTCTTCAGTGGTCAATCCATGGAAGTGAGGTAAGGCTGATGGACTTATGTTTTTCATCTTTGTGTCCCCATTGGTTTCTTGGATGGGGAAGGTGCCTTCTATTCTCTCCCCATTTCCTATACTATTTATGTTTTCAGCCATGGTCTCAGGAGGAATGTTTTCTTGCTCTTCTTCTGTTATAGGATCTTCGTATATCTCTAGAGGTTCACCTATAGGTTCTTCTAGGTCACTGCCACCAAAGAAGAGAGAAGGGTGACTTAGTGATGTGTTGGGGGTGTTGGGTAGGAATTTTACTGAATTGTCTCTATTCCTACGAGGCATGAAAGATAATTTTATTTTTATTTTT